>CM067519.1:24228077-24347090 GCA_034509495.1 Acestrorhynchus altus | reverse complement strand
GTGTGTGTGTGTGTGTGTGTGTGTGTGTGTGTGTGTGTGTGTGTGTGTGTGTGTGTGTGTGTGTGTGTGTGTGTGTGTGTGTGTGTGGCCAGAATGACCTCATGCTCCTTTTATGTCGTTTGGGACTTCCCATACCAACACGAGCTTTGTGGCAGTAATATTTAGCAGGGCGGCCACACTGCCTCCCAGAACACACACGCATTTAACACACACTCCCTGAATCTTTATTTTTCATCTTAACACTTTATGATGTGATATAATGTGGAAGCCGTATTGGACCGGGCGGGGGGAAAGTCGGCAGACTGTTCTCCAACTTTACGTCCACAAAATATCACATTGTAAAGTGTTAAGATGGAAAAATAAAGATTACAACATGAGCCATGAAGCTCCGTGTAGGAACACACCAGGAAGCGGCTTTAAAGAAATTGGTAGTTTCGAATAACCACCAAAACCACTCACGCTTGTTTTAAAATGGACATGATGTTGATGTCATATTTCCCCTTAACCTCAAAAAGCTCATAATGCCAAGTAGTCTAACTGCTTTTAGGACAGTCAGTACTGTCTGAGGTGAGTTCAGTAGATGTTCTACAGGTTTGAATACTTTTCATTTTCTGGCTGCTTCCAGCATGATAATGCACCAGGTCACAAAGGGGGGGGCTTTATACCCCTCTAGGCCACACCTGGCGTTAGACATGGTGACTCTTGTCTGCATGCTGTCTGACCTCCCCTTCTTCCTCGATGTGTAGGCAGTGGAGTATAATATCTTCGAGGGCATGGAGGTGCGCGGGGCACCACTGGTGGTGATCAGCCAAGGGAAAATCGTGCTGGAGGACGGAACCCTCCATACCACAGAGGGCTCGGGACGCTATGTGCCACGAAAACCTTTCCCTGACTACGTCTACAAGAGGATAAAGGCCCGCAGCAGGGTATGAAGAACTTCCAGAACTGTCATGTGTTATGGGCTGGTTTATGGGAAGTTTATTTTGGGGTTTAAATACATGGTTATTTAAGATACTGTATTTACTCTGTACTGTACTTATAGATGGTTATATCATGGTATCATGATTTAGAAAGCTATATATATTTATTGGCGTTGGTGTCTGGGTTGTTTCGGTGTTCTGGCCTGGCTCTCATTTGTGGCCTAAAGATATTTTTGGTGCCTCAAAACACAGCATGACTAGAGATGGCACTGGTCCTATTCCCACTGTTGGTCCAATATCAGTAGAACATTATGGATCAGATAGCAGGGCACATGGGAGAAGTGAGGAATGGATGAAAATAAATCAGATATAAGATTCAGATATGATAAATAAATAATATTACCCTACTGCATATGACAAACACAGCTCTATTCCCAGTGTCCATGTCAGGTCATTTTCAGCAGACAGGGCTCAACTGGATATTGGGAGAAAGTTCAAAATGTGGATTCACATGTGCTTCAATTTTCTGCAAAAAAAATCAATTTAAATCATTAAATATGAATAAATTCATTTTTGTTTGTATGATATCAGACTTGATTTGTTACAGAACTCCTCTTTTCAAGTCTTTGAAAGTCTAGGTTATAGACGTATTTCAGTTATGCTTAACCCTGCTGCTTAGAAAAGAATACATCACACATTTTTATACAATTATAATATTTATATTATTATAGAAACTCAGAAGAGCACACATTTGTATTGTTACTGGCATTTTTGTACAAAATTAAAACGTAAATTAATGTGATCAGTTTTATTCAGTTACAAAATAAAAGCTGTGTAATGGAGTTTCCAGTACTAACTGCATGTTTTCTTACTGTGTTTTTCAGCTTGCTGAGTTGAGGGGTGTCCCGCGGGGTCTTTATGATGGGCCGGTCTGCGAAGTGTCTGTGACCCCGAAGGCTGTCACTCCTGCTTCCTCTGCCAAAACGTCTCCAGCCAAACAGGCCTCGCAGCCCGTCCGCAACCTGCACCAGTCTGGCTTTAGTCTGTCTGGTGAGTTCTGTCAAAACTAAACAAGCAAGAGCACACAGCCACACAACCGCCATAAAACACATCACTGTCCTACCAGTTTCCTGCCCAGTCCTGTACAACTGAGCGGTCCCTACAATGAACACTGGTCAGGACACTTGAAGGCCAGAAAAAAAAAGTTAATATCTGAAACCTCTCAGATTCTCTTTTAAAAAGGGTGCAAATTGTTTCTTGCCACTGTACATTAATACATTTTTAAGCCACAATGCAGATGATGTTACCCCTATACCAATACCCAACAAGGCTGGGTTCAATAGTTAATAGATGTGAAATTACTGTACTGCATGTCCTTGTCTGCCTTATTGCTTTCATAAAACATAAAAACACTGTATAATATACAGAATAATTTCTTATTAATCAAACAATTCTGCAAACAGGCAAGTTTGTTAACAGTAGGCCACAGCTGCCTAGCAACATACGTCATACATTGCTACATGAACACAATAGTGATTTTTAATAACTTGGTTTATTAACTGTATTGATAAACTCATATTTAAGGAGACTTTTTGCCATCACTTATGTGATTACATTATGTTGTTTTTCAGTCTTTTCTGCCATTTAAGGAGTTCATTGAGATTTGACAGTGATTGTATTGTATTTTGCAGCCATTTGTTTTGTTTTGGTTTGTTTTGATTTTGTTTATTGTTCCTGGTAACCTTTATCTTCCGTCCCAATAGCATTGTAATCCCACACTTCCTTCTGGGAATAACAGTTGTTTGATTTATGAGTGTAAAGCTGGGTATATGAAAAACTGTTTTCTGGTTCTCAGGTGCTCAGATTGATGACAACATTCCACGTCGTAATACTCAACGCATTGTGGCGCCCCCTGGTGGCAGAGCTAACATCACCAGCCTTGGCTAGACCTTTCATCTGTCTGCAGAAGATCGGGGGGGTTGCAGGCGAGGGATGCCTGCAAGTGGAGAAGTTACTCACACCATGCCTCGAGCCAAATCGTCCCGGGTGCCTAAAGACTCTCCACTCCCCAAACCCTGTCAACCCCATTACATCTCTCTGTCACCTTCATCTTCCCTCTTTCCCCATTTCCCCTTTCCCCAATCTTGCACCCTCCCATAGAGGAGAAATCTAGAGAAAAAAATAAGTATTTGCCTCATGTGAAGATAAAAAGGAAAGAAAATTAACACTCCATATTTGAGCACCTCTGATTGTATGATTTAGTGTTTTTATACTGTACTTTCTACCTACCATGTGTCATTTGATTATTTTTCTATTTAACGTTTTTGTTTTGTTTTGTTTTTATTGGAAGGGTCCAGTTAGACTAGGCAGAGCTGTTGTTGTTTACTTAATTTAACAAGGTAACTGGGGTAATGAGAGTCCTAGGTTTGAGCACTTCCAGTGACCTCAATGTTGTCTTCTGTCAATGTTTGTGAGTGAATGTCGAAAAGGAAATGAGAAATGCCAATATTCATTCAAAGATTGGTGAACAGAAGTCAAAGGTAAAGTATTGCGTGTACTAAAGGTATGTCATTTTAATGGATTGTTTCATGGTCAAGCATAAAAATCCTTCCACGACACACTAAGTGAAGTAATTCCATGTGAAGGAAGCCAGTCTTGACCAGGGATTATGCTTCCTTTCACTGCTTTTCATTTTGAGTCTAAACCTCCATGACTTCATGTGAAAGCAAGCAACGGACAAAGCCCTGTTTAGCGAAATCACGAGTGGACCTGTGGTGTTAAACTTGGCTTCCTCTGTTGTTTTGGACACAAGTTGCATTTTAACAGGATCTTAATAAACAAAAGTCATGCTCCATATGTGGATCATCGCAAAGTGAGGCTTGTGTTTGGCTGTGAATGAATAGTGCACTGTTTTGCCGCTTCAAGGGTGAGGTTTGGAAATTGGCGCCCCGTATGAGGATATGTTTCTGGCAGGGTGTTAAAATGCTGTAATGAGAGAGTTAGACGGAATGGCAGGCTATCGTAGGACAGGAAAGGAATTTAGGAAGGCAAAGGTGGGAAGCGATGCAGAAATGAAGGACATGTAGTCTTTGATGTCTCCCTTTTTACAGCTGGTTTATACTCAGGAAATAGGGAGGTGAGTGGAGGATGTGTGTGGCCACTAGTGTTGGAAAAGTCAATTCTGCCACTCCTGTAAAGTCAAAGTTTGGACTGAGTGTTGTTATTTAGGCCTTTAACACCAAACGTGCACTGTAAATTCGAATGGTTACGTTTTAAACACCTTTTGTAACACTTTTAGACGTGGGCCTTATTATTCCTATGTGACAAATAACTACAGTTCAACCTGGACCTTACCCAGCTGACCTCCATCAGTGAAATGTGGTTCAAATCATTTCAGTTGTTGCATCGACGTTGAACAAACATTGTTTAATGTGAAATGGTCAACAAGATGCTTATATTATTTGAATTTGAAAAATATTAATTATAAAATCAATGTTTAAACAATCTTGAAACAAAGTTGATTCACTGTTGATTCGGCTGTAAATAAACAGTAAATGCTGACAGGGTATGCAATGTTTAAACAACATTATATCAATGTTGATTCACTTTTTATTAGCAAAGCATGATTCAACATTGATTCAACTATGGCCATAATGTTAATTCAACTGTTGGAAGAAAAATTGGTGAAATGACCAATTTTTCAAGGCGTTTACAAACATTTTGAAAACTTGTTCCTTACACACCTGCTCAGTGTGGTCAAGATCTCGCTCTCTGACCACCTGTGTATGTAGCTTGACCTGATCATGATCAGTGCATGTTTATGCAGGGTGTGAAAAGCCTTGTAGGAATAGAATAGCACCTTTCTGCAGCCAGGTTCACAACATTCACAAATAACACAAATGTGATGTGCAACTCCGAAAAAAGCGCAAGTCAACTTTCCATCCTCTGCAGTTATGAGAAGAAGCTTTAGGTAGCGTAGGCGACCGTGATTATGAGCAACAGAAGTTGAATGGAGAGATTTGACTCGACGCCAATGATCTGTAATACGGGCTTGGCTAAAAGTGTTACAGGAGTATGTAAAACTTAAATGTTGGCATATACGGTGTATAAGTGCTTCACTCAGTGCTGTTTTACAGCATTTAAGATGGTTTTATTCTGTCATTACTGCCTGCCGGAGTCAAGAAGCGTGGTTAATGGAGATGGCATGTTTACGCTGACGGAAAAGGAAATGAATGGATGTCTATCGTGTTTTATGTTTTTACACTAACCCTAGCTTTATGCTTGTGCCTGAATTCACAGAAGTGTACTGATCATTTTTTTTAGTCCACTTTGATTTTTTGTATTTTTATTTTTTATAATTGCTGAAAAAGAAGGCTATAGATGTACAATAGCCAACGTAAACCGATGCAAAGGTGCCAGATTCTTCTCCCTTACCCCTTTTCACAGTGCTCTTGTTTAAGATTCTATTGCAGTGCCATTGTCAGCAGGGGTGTAGTGTCAATGTTAGTGATGTAGTGCAATGAATGATATATAATCGATGTGATCGCACTGATTTGAATCAAAATAAGGGACTTAATGGATTGTTAAAATAAGGACCTCCTGAGTGAATTACACACAGATCACTGAGCAGTTTTCCTGACACAGATTCCTTGATTCAGATGTGTACATCGTTCCCATATGAATTAGATTACAGCAGCATGGCGGTTGCCTGACCTGTGCTGATGTATTTTCTCTGTGTGACCCGTGTACACATTTAAATCAGTTTAACAGTGTGGGGACTGCTTCAGTGAGGAGTTCCTGAAGGGCTGAACTAATCTGATATTTTGAGAGTGGACCATGTATGATGTATGATGTATAATGTAGTTGTAGTGTAGTGAAAACTGTCTCACGCTGGATCAAGTGTCCCTCTCTGTAAGTCTCTGATGGAACCCTGAGCAACCCTGGTGGACCAAGGCTCAAATCTGCACTTTTTGGTTTTTTGGTTTTTCTTTTTGTTTGTTTGTTTGTTTGTTTTTTGTGCAGTCTGGTTCTCATTTAATAAACTCATCCTACAGCTATTCTCTCCTTTTCTCTGTCTTTTAAACATCAGCTGGTTCTGTTGCTTGCCTTTTTATTAAGTCTTGCGTGCTGGACATCATGGCCATAATAACACCTCCGGCTCTAATATTCATATTAGTAAATTAGTAAGAGTAGTATTAGTAAGAGTGCAACAACCATCTATTTTGGTTGATGAATACAATGGCATAGTTTTTCTCAACCCTAGTTCTGGAGGCACCCCTGCCCTGCACACTTTTCTAAATAATTTAACACACCCCCTGGAAGTCTGAAAGGGCTGATTAGTTTAATCGGGTCTTCTGGGAACTGGAAAAGCTCTGAAATGTACATGGCAGGAGTGCCTCCGGGACCAAGGTTGAGAAACACTCATCTAGCTTATTGAAGCTATAAAGATTATGAATCATAAATAACTTTTATGTGGTCGTCAGATTTTGATTTTAGCTTGAGGTTGTTTTATGCATTTGCTAAGAATGACAATAAATATGAATAACTTCTTCAAATTCACTGTTTTAATTAACTTTTTTGATAATATAAATGATAAAAGTCCAAGTTCTTTTATAAGTTCTCTGTAATTTTAGCTTTCAGGCTGAAATTACCATTTTGATTGTTTTATTTTGAGAGGTTGGAGAATGCCCATATTTCAACCAGTGAGCGGTCTCCTCATTTATAACATCTCTTTCACATTCGACTTTTCCTTTTCACACACTATGATTAAAATAGAGCTGAATTAAAAGTTCATTCAGTGCATGTAATGCACAGCCATACCTGAGTAGAATTTGTAAGTACTCATACCATTGTAACACAATGGGATTGACTGATGCTTTAGTATTTGTGGGCAAGTACATGTATCCTGTATCCTGTTTCTCCCCATGTTAATGCACAACACACACACACACACACACACACACACAGCAAGCTCTGGCACACTTCCCGCCTCCCAGCCCTCGTAGTGTAAGTCTGAGCTCAGACAGATTTTTGAAGCTGCTTTTCCTCTCTAAGGAATTTTGCATAAGATAGCAACAGACGTGCTGTTGACTTTCCAGAGTGAGGTAACCGAGGGGATTTCCGAATGTTGGCTTGCTGAGTATCAAAAAAGCTCTACAGTGTTTGGACCTCTGAAATGAGACCTTTTGGTTTTGTTCTGGAGCTGATTTTAAACAGGACAGAGTTCTAAATAAACTCTTAAGAGCTGGTTAGAGTGACAGAAAAATGTGCACTGGGTCCCAAAAGATCATTACACCATGTTCCCACACAAAAACAAAAAGGCCATTGTCTATTGGGTCCTTTAATAAGCAGGACTGGATGTCATTTTTGTTAGTGATATAATTTAACAATAATTGAATCATTTTTAAAATACTTTTGAGTCACAAATATGATGTGAAATTAGCATAAGTATGTGTTAAACAGACAGGATATGTAGACTTGAGTAAGCAAAATTAGGGCTCATTTACATCCTGCCTGCTGGCTGGTTGATTCCACTCTCTTATCGATTAGTTAACCTGAAGTGTTTCTGTCATCAGTTCTACTCGTAACGTCCTCACAAATAGTAGAGCTACACTGTAAAAAAAGAAAAAAAATTGTCAATTTGCAATTTTTCCCTGTAAATAAATTACTGGAAAATTGTACTCAAATGCCCTGGGGGCAAAATTCAATTTCATTGAATCACAATTCAGTTCATTACATCACAAGGTCATTAGTCAACTGCTGTAATCAGTGTATGTTTGTCTGGACTTGTTTACTCAAGAAAGAAATATAATTTCAGACCTGTTTATATTTTATTGCATACTAATATAACACAATGTGAAACAATGGGCTAACAGTTGTTGACTCCCAGTGTCCTCTAAACATCAGGTCTCTGTGAACACCTCACTAAGTTTGCTAGTCACTAACTTTTTATTTCAAAGTTGTGAAATACCTGTTGAAATGTACTGCATGATAGCCAGTAGTATTTATCTCGCAATCAATATTTAGTCAAAGTAAAAATGACAACTGTGCTTTACAAATTGCCACAATTTGACAGCTAACTTACTGTAAACATACTGTAAATGATACGAGAATCACAACAGTTTGTTAGGTCAGGGAAAGCACGGAAATGGTTTCCATAGATTACCTTGGAAGCCTTGGTAGCTTGGACTGCACTCTTCACACTCTAGTCTCGCAAGCATCTCTGTGATATTGATATAGATTATAATTTTTTTTATTGATGAAAAAGTAGCTCAATGTTTCATAGGTTTAGACTATTTTTTTGTACTGATATATATTGTAGTCCATTACAGTCCATTATAACTTGACAGTTTGTAATTTGTGTTTTGCATTGTCTTTTGTGTTCCTTTATGTCCAAAGATACATTTTGGTGTGATGACTGGCTTTTTTGGGTAGTTTCAAATGTGATTAACAACATGTCAACTAGGCTGCAAATCTTATGCAAATATATGCAAATCTTAAGCTACTTTATTATGAATTCTCTTTTTTATAAAAGTAAAGCTGCCATTTTTACAAGGTTATTGCATGACAGTGACAATATACTACAAATAAAGCATTCCGTTAAGCTACCATCCATTGAAGGGCCCTTCAGGGAACTTTCTTCTAAGATAACCCATTTTAGTGTCTTGATTAGTTGGAGTGTGAAAAGCAGGAGGTTGAAACACAGAGCCAGAACATATTTTCACCATGAGGTTCTCTTTGTGTGCTGGAATGTGTATCTTTGAAACAGAGGGTGACGTGAGGTTAAAAATGATTCATTCAACTGATTAATTTTTCTTTTTTTTTAAAAAAAAAGGGGGGGGGGTCAAAGAGAAGTTTCAGATCTCACTTTAGCAGATGTTAAGCAGTTTCTCCTGATATTAGAAAGTTTTTCTTTGTGTTATCACCGTGCATATTTTCTTTAATGTTTTCTCCTCCTTTTTTCCACTTTGTTTCATTGTTATCCGATGTTGCCATGACTACTGGACCCTCTGGTCATCAGGGGTCTGGCTGTGTATTTGTCATGGCAACTCACTTAACAGGGCGGAAGTTGCCCATAGCAACCCTTCTGGACGTAGTTCTATTAGAACAACACTGGCTCATTAGGCCACTGAGCTCCACACACACAGTCTGAGATAAAAATACGCTTCAGATGGAAAGTGTTGCAACATGTATAATGCTTTAGAGTTTCACCTGTGTGTGTGTGTGTGTGTGTGGTAGGGGTGAGTGATGTTATTTTATATTATTATTGTGATACATTAGGATGTCCTTTCCACAGATATGGAGGAAAGTACTTCAGTAATTTAGCACTATATTTTAGATTTGGGCTTTATTAGAAATAACTGAAATTGCTGACCTGTGCTTAATTACATTTCCAAGAGAAAATGTTTATATTCTTACATTCGCTATAAAAGTGGGTGTTTTAACTTTAGGATAAAAAGTTTGGTTAATTACATTTAAAATTCAGTGAATAACTTATTTAAAGCAATGAAAAGCAAAGAAGTTAGATCCTATTATTGCTCTCTCTCTCTCCCTTATTCAGTCGATTTGAGGAAATTTCACTTAATTTACTTAAAATGACTGGCTAAGAAAACAATGGGACCTAGGTGTTACAACCTACATGAGGAATTGTTTGGACCGACTCATAATGGCGACCGACTTCTGTTCGCTAGCTTTTTAAGTTTAAGCATTTTTTGTCAGGGCTTAGCCTAAATTGTTTGACCAGGGAAGTCAGAGATGTTTACAAGTCACAAAATACAAGTCAAGTCACAATTCTTTAGGCTAGAGTCCAAGTTAAGTCTCAAATACACAAATACTCGTACATATGGCCTATTGGCCGTACGTCTCTAAAGGGACTAGACAAGCTGTGTATCTGGAATGGGTGCTATTTAAAGTAGCTGAATGCATTCAATAAAATGAGTGTCCACAAATATTTGGACATACCAAGCTCTAGTGTATGTCAAACCCAGGTAAGCTATGTTAGCTGGAATGAGCAGCTTGCTTAAAATAAACAGACCTGTAATGTTCTTTATGAAGATTAATGTGGTCAATCCAGTGTCTTCAATTTGTTCCCCACATTCTTTGCATGTTGCCACTCTTATATCCCAGGATTTTGAACTCCCTGTAGCCAGGGACTGATGCGTACGGTGCTCCCAGCGAAGCCATGCTGTGCTGCTCACTGATTTCATGCTTGCGCTGCTGGATGTTGTGCTAAGTCACAAGAAAAGGAGCTACATCCTAAACCAGGGGTTCTCAACTCCACCTCACAACCTGCCTATTTATAACTAGAAAGAATTACAGCCTACAAGAAAACAAAACTGTCTTTATCTTTGATAATATTAAACTGATCGTGTTTAATATATCCTTGTATTACTTGTGCAGTTGTTATTATTTCTGCAGTTGTATTAATGTTTATATAATGTTTGAACAGATTGATCTCTCGATTTTTACTAATGCTATTTTTTTCATGTAGACTTTTATAATTTAATGTTGCATTAGTGCCCCACTATAGACTACTGTCTCCCCCTGAAGATGGAACTGTGCAGTACTAGAGTGCTCGCACCTATCAACGCCTTAGCAACTGACACCTATAGCATAGCAACACCTTAGCAACCAACAACTATACCAAAGCAACACCTTAGCAATCATTTCCTTTACTCAATGTGCAAACAGTTTGGCACCCCACATGTTGGCCAAATGTTTGTGGACACCAACACCGACTCCCAACACCATAGCAACCATCACCTACAGCATAGCAACACCTTAGGAACCAACAACCATACCATAGCAACACCTTAGGAACCAGCAACTCTAGCAACCACCTAACAACAATATAGCAGCCACCTCCTCACAGCAACACTGCTGAGTCACTGCTGGTTTACAGCAAGTGCATGGTAAATGACGTCAGAGGAAACGCCTCTGGGGTTGTGACGTCACTCACATAGGCTATAAGTGCTGAGTTCTCGCATTTATTGTGGGATTAAACATCCCCTAAGTTTTATACTGCACACTGGAGCCTGGCAGTCAAACGTCGACAATGCGACATCACCTGTTTCTGAAAATGACATAAGTAAATACTTTTACTGTTTTATAACAAAACGAATAGCTGATTAAAGGCCTTTATTCGTGTCCTTCTGTCTTTGTCAGAACAGCACGGAGACATTTTGCTCTTTCCACAACCTCAGTGTAATATGTCTGACACTGTTAACAAAACGACGAGCCATTCTGGAGGAACTGTCCCGTTCCACCTTAAACTGCGCCGTTGCTATGGGCACCAAAGCGCCGCCTGTGCAGCCAGAGCGGAGCTGGTGCTCCGTTTAAGGTGGAATTACTAATTAATTCAAACGGAAAAATATCAACAAAATAAAATAGCACAGGATTGTTGATGTGATGCACAAACATCGGGTAGTGAAAGAAAAGGAGGTGAATGCAGTTCAGTTTAGTTCATCACAGCATGTAATTAATGATCTTTTGTAATTGTTTGACAGCTAGAAACGGTCGTTTCTACATTTCTAAATAGAACATATATACATATATGTTCTATTTATAAACATGTTTATGGTGAAAGTACTTGTATATTTTAATTGTATATTTGTAATTGTAATTGAAAGTTGAAAATATATATATTACATACTTTTTCATCTATCTAGACCGTGGCAAAATAGGCCAAATATATTCTAGTAATCTAATAAACTACAATAAACAACGTTATTCTCTTTATCTGTCACAGAAACACATGAAAGACCCCTATGTCGTGTTCACTTTCTGATTTAACATTTTCATTGTACTCTATAAAGTATTGCTTACATTTCTCCCAAATTCCAAATAAAAATAGATAATATACTTGAGAAATATTTAATGTTTAGGCCTCAGAAATGCTAACAAATTCAAATAGAAAATTTTATTTTAAAGAGAAACACCTGGCATATTGGACATATTGGAGCACAAGAGGAGTGCTTAGAAAAGCACTTTGGATTTCAAGTTCTAAATGGTCTTGAAATACTACATGGATTCCTGAATACACTACATGAAATAATGTTTCTAATTTAATTTCTTTACTTTTTTCTATCCATAGTGATCAGCATTGATAACTGCAAAGACCTGCAAAGTATGGGCTTTGAGCCTCTGGACATGCTTGGTGAAGGTTCTTATGGAACAGTCATTCTTGCCACTTCCAAAAGACACTCAAATGCGGTCGCCGTTAAAATGATAGAAGCCCCTGATGAAGGCAATCTAGCATGTTCATGGACAGAACTCGACATTCTGAGAAAAGTGAAGCACCCTAATATTGTTACGGTTTATGAAATTTTGGAGGTCCTTGAAAAAAAGGCGTTTATTGTGATGGAGTGTGCTTTAATGGATATGCAAGAATTCATTGAAGAGCATGGAATTATTCCCATCAACCAGGCCAAAGTATGGTTCATCCAAGTCCTCAGTGCACTGATCTACTTGCACAACAAGGGCATTGCCCATCGCGACATCAAATGTCAAAATATTCTTCTGGGAGCTGACAGCCAAGTCAGACTAACTGACTTTGGTTTTGGGTGCTATTCGAACAACTTTCGACATCTAAGCAGCACAGCTTGTGGCACTCCTGACTACCTGGCACCTGAGATGTTATTAATGGATGTGTTCAATCCCAAGATGTGTGATGTATGGAGCCTGGGTGTTGTACTATATGTCATGGTGACCGGTTTCTTGCCCTTCAATTCTTGCAGTCCATCCAAACTCATAGATTCTCAGAAGAAACCCTTAATTTTTCCAGATAATTCAACCCCAGAGATGCCCTGCCGTGACTTAATCCTGTATATGCTGCAGTTTGATTGCATCTTTCGGCCAACAATGATGCAGGTGGCAGAGCACCCTTGGTTAAAGTCAGACACACACTTATCTCATAGAGTCATCAGCCCACTCAACGGCAACAGCAATATTAACCTGGCACCAGTGGCTGATGTGTTTGTGGTGCATCATTCACAAGAGAGGCAAGTAATCCATTTCTAGTGTATATATATATATGTGTGTGTGTGTGTGTGTGTGTGTGTGTGTGTGTGTGTGTGTGTGTGTGTGTGTGTGTGTGTGTGTGTGTTTGTATTTCATGTTCATAATAAGTTTGAATTCTCTGTTTGCACAGTTTGTTATGTTACAGCCTTATTTCATAGATTATTAGACTATTAAATAGATTCAATTATTTTTTTCCTCTTAAAATTATACACACACTTCCTTCCAGTCTGAGGTCCAGAGAAAAGATGTTCAGTTAAGCTGTAAAAGCATCTGAAGGATAATCAGTAGAAGCAAGATGCATCTGAGCTTAATTTTGAGTGTCATTGCAAAGGCTGTGAATCCTTATGTACATGTTATATTTTTGTGAGAATACATATATATATATATATATATATATATATATATATATATATAATATATATATATTTATTTCACAGTGGTGTTGACCTACATTGTTTGGAGGAGGAGCAGGAGGAGAAGCAGCAGGAGGAGGAGCAGGGGGAGGAGGAGAAGCACGTTTGCAGTGATGACCTACTCATGGGACATTGTTGGGAGGAGGAGAAGGAGAAGGATGAGCAGGTGCAGCAGGAGGAGAAGCAGGAGGAGGAGCAGGAAGAGGAGAAGCAAGAGAAGGAGGAGGAGGTGAGGAGTCACAGTGATGACCTATTCATGGAACATTGTTTGGAGGAGGAGGAGGAGGAGCAAGAGGAGGAGCCGGAGGAGGAGCACTGTCACAGTGTTGACCTATTCATGGAACATTGTTTGGAGGAGGAGGAGGAGGAGGAGGAGCAAGAGGAAGAGCAGGAGGAGGAGGAGGAGCATTTTTGCAGTGATGACCTACTCGTGGGACATTGTTGGGAGGAGGAGGAGGAGGATGAGCAGGTGCAGCAGGAGGAGGAGGAGGAGGAGAACAAGCAGAAGGATGAGGAGCAGGAAGAGGAGGAGCAGGAGAATGAGGAGTTGGAGCAGGAGGAGGAGGAGGAGCACTTTCGCAATAATGACCCACTCATGGAAAATTGTTGGGAGGAGGAGGAGGAAAATTGTTGGGAGGAGGAGGAGGAGGAGGAGGAAGAGGAGGAAGAAGAGGAGGAGGAGCAGGATCAAGAGAAGCAGGATGTATATGACTGCTTCTCTGTTTCAAACATTATGGTGGTTAAATGGGCTACCAAGGAAAGTTTGGTCATTACCTCCAAGTCACTTTTGAAAACTGTCAGCAAGTTTTTCTCCGGGATGTCCAAGCTGTGCCAATCATTTTATGCCCATCAGTAGGGCAGTAGGTCTGTCATAATATTATATGGACAATATGTTGTCCCAGAAATAATTGTGACAAAACAAAAAGAACTAAAAAGGGTGATATTAGCATCAGCAAAAATCATTGCACAAAAAGTAGATCATCGTGTTTACCTTGGCCTCCACAGAAGCTCCTGCTTCTTAAAGTTCCAAGGAGAACTGCACATCAGAGGACAGAGAGGTTGACGCCCCAAAATACACAGTGAATTGTTCATGCTAAATTACTTCATAGAGGGGTGTTTAAATGAATGTTCTAGCTCCCTTGGCTTTGTTACTTCTGTTATTCTCTCGGGATCTCCTTTTCTGCAACCCTGACCTGGTAGAAGTGGACAAGGGGGCATGGATGGAAGACCAGGAGTGAGCCCAGAAGAGCAAGGATTGAGCTGGACAAAATGTCCCTGTTTTACGTAGAGCATTTAAATACATGGGCCTGTGAAACTAATATTATTTCAGTTGACCCAAGTATTAGAACAGACATGTGGGGGTCCACTGTCCCCTTCCTTACCACTGTTGCCCTTTGGCTTGCTCACTAGGGGGTCTATTTCTTATCCTTTGTTCACCTGTTGTTAACCTTTTAGTTTTTTGATTTCTGTAAAGCTGCTCTGTGACATCAGTTGTGAAAAGTGCTATACAAATGACTTTTTATTTATTGATTGATTTTAATTGACCTCACTTGTGTTCTATGGAGGACAAACGTGTTCAAAATACAAAATATATTTGCTGATGCACCACCACACAAAGGGTTTCAAGAGTGGTTGATCGGTGGTTTGTGGATTTTACTACAAAGACGCCAAACAAAGATGTGAAACAATGTGAAACATTGAGTCTGACCTCTTAAAATAAATCTCTCATTAGTGCAGCTTTGTTTAGACCTATTGCTACATAAAAAAGTAGAACATCATAAAAAGCTTATTGATGATCACAATGAAAGACAAATCCTGAACAAATGGTTTGATACTATTTCACAGTGAGTTTTTTGCCATTTAGTTCCATTTACCCTCAATCAATGAGGACTTACTCATGGGCTCATTGATCGAAATATGCTAGTGCATCTCGAAAAATTGAATACTGTGATTAGAGTGTGTTAATTAATTTCTATTCTATTGTGGATTTCATTATCATGAACTATAAGCCAAACTGATCAACAGTAAAATGTACAAAAAGTTACCTTGTGAATGAAATTGTGATTATCAATAAGCTTTTTTATTATATTCTACTTTTTTGTGATGCACTAGTATTAGACTATAATTAGGTTAATACTAGTGCATTAGGCTATAAAATAAAAATGGCAAAAATGGCAAATAGTGTCAAACCATTTGTTCAGGATTTTTCTTTCATTTTGAAAACTAGAATGATGTATTTCACTAAAAGCACAAAGGAAACCTACCTGTATATGTTTCTCTACAGCAAACTGTTTCTTGGCAGTAGAGATCCTCACATTACTGTTCCATAAAAAGACTAACAATCAAATGAATGTATAAATAAAAAACAAAGTTGTATATATTTTTTCTTATTTAATTTGTCCCCATAAATATTGATTTCTGCATTCACATATTTTTGTATTATTATTATTATTATTATTATTATTATTATTATTATTATTATTATTATTATTATTATTATTATTATTATTATTATATATTTTCCTTTATATTATAAAATCACTTATGTCTTAACATTCCTTTTGGTTGATTGTCACATTGCTTAGAGATCCACTGTACATATACATCTCGATCAGTGGTAACTTTGAACACAACTGCATACTGTACTTGGTACTAATGTACTGTGTACTAATGAACTGTGTACTAATGGCAACCTATGCAGCTGGTGATTTGTTCCATTTTACTGCATCTGCAGAAATTTGCCATGGTCACACAATCTGTACTTATAGGCCTTTTCCACAAAGGTGGAGTGGGTTCTGTTCCGGTTGATCCAGGTTTCATCATTGTAACAGCAAAAATGCTGACAGGTAGTCTATACACTCCACAATCTTCTCACTTCCATTTACTGATACTGGGCAACCCCCTCTGTTGATGACGTATTCTGTGACATCCTCAGTTCCACTAAAACTGGCATAAATGCAGGATGGTTTGCCAAAAACACCTAATAAGGCCAAACCTATGAGAGGAGGCTCAGGGTTTGATTGTATTCAGTGGCAAGGGCATTAAAGGGTGAAGGTAAAGGGGCTCATAGACCCACTGTGCTTGCATACAGGGGAAATTTGTCCTCCGCATTTCAGTCATTCACACACAGTGATACACACACTTAGGGACACTGACCACATGTGCCCAGAGCAGTGGGCAGCCCAATCCATGGCATCCAGGGAGCAGCTGGGGACTTACGTTCCTTGTTCAAGGGCACGTCAGTCATGCCTGCAACCAGCAACCTTCCAGCAACAATACTGGTTGCCCCATTAATGAGGTCAGTATGTTGCTCCATAGCTCAATGTGTTATAGCCCTCTAGCTCACACTTGGTATTAGTCATGGTGCCAATAGGTTCATATCTAGTCCAGAGAATCCTATTCTTTTGGCAATGCTTCTCTACAGGGACTAGACAATCTGCATTTACTCATCTGTCTCACCAGTGGGTTCAAAGTAAATGAATGTATTGACTAGAAAGGGTGTACACTAAATTTTGGACATATTGTGTATATAAAATGATGCTGTTTTTATTGTTTCCCCTAAGAAAACATTACTCAACTAATCAACAAAATAAAAGCAGGCTACTCAACATCAAAATCAAAGCTCACTAGTCGTCATACACTGTTAACAACATGTTTTTACCTGTAACAAAGTTACACAATGTTTTTGTTTGTTGTGCAGTGAAAGTAACTCTTACACAGCTTTCCCTCCTTTCATGCTCATGACCTGGTGAGTCTTTGGCAGGGGCGAGGCTGCGCTGTTAGACAGCTGTAGACATGCTGTGGTTGTAGAGTTCACCGTCGCATTGAAGCAGCAGGCTTTCAGAAAGCTTTTACTATGTGATGCTGTCACCATGGCAACAGGAGGGCCATCCCCAGCCCCCAAACCCTCAGGATGGACTGAAGGGGTAACAGAGCTGGAGGATGGCGCAGTTTGAGAGTACGGTGTGGTAAGAGAACACACAGGTGGGGGGCTCCAAGGTCTAGCCACTCTGTGAAAGCAGTGACCCCTCAGAACGTTCTGGAAAGCTTTCTTGAACTCTTGGCTAAAGCAGGGGTAGATGATGGGGTTGAGGCAGCTGTTGAAGTAACCCAGCCAGAAGGTGATTTTGAACACGGTCTCGGAGGGCCGATGAGACGGAAAAATGGAACCTTGTGGAAAAACAAAAGCAGATTGAAAAACACAACAAAGCTGGATTTCTGTAATCCTTGTAACATGATCCAGCTGTGTTCTGGTTTAGACAGGACTGGGGTGTTGAAGCTAGGCCTGTGGTTGAACTGGATTTTTTACCTTTTCGATTTATTTGACAGTATTGAAGATGCAGTTTGCATGCCGTCACTGTGTTTGCTCATGGTTCTGGTTTAGAGTTTAGAGGAAATGTCTCAAATTACCAGAGGAAAAGTGTTGCTATTCTTTTTTCTGATATCTGTATGTGCATCTGCTGATTCTTCCAGGATCCTCATTGATGACCCTTCTGTTCGTTTCTCTTCTAATACTTATAACATACTATAATACTAAAATATAATGAAAATTATACTAAGTTACACTTGATTAACAGGTATACTTGGTCTTATGTTATTGTCATCACTCTTCTAATAAAATTTAATTATATTTGTCTGGGCTGCCTAAATGAACATTTCAATTTCTGGAGCTGGAGAAGGAGCTGCAGGCTGTGCAGTGAGTGAGTGAGGTTTAATAATGTGTTGGTCTGTGGAAGGAGTGGAAGGAGCTGAAGGCTGTGCATTGAACTGGCTGCATTTTTATAAATATACTTATAATTTATTACATGCTTGGACTACATTTTGGATGCTAAATATGTGATTAATAAACACAGTGCTTATATTACAGGAATAATGTAAGTGTTTAGTGTTCAGTTGTGCAGCTCAGACTAGTTTATTTAAACTGCATTAGAAGAGTGGAGAGAATAATATATGACCATATGTAGCACATACTCAGTGTACCTTATACAGTGTACCTTATACAGTGTACCGTATAATTTGAATTATTTTTAGAAGTGCTTTAGAATAAATTAGTGATTCCAAAATAACTGAACTTAAGTACTGAACAGCACAATTTCAGTAAAAGGGGTGGGAGGGCATTTTCAGCAATAGGTCTAGTTGCTGGAATAGCGCATATATGGATTCACTGGTTGTCTCGTCACTAAAGATGACCCACTGAATGACTGACAGTCTTGCACAGCACCTCAGCCTTGGGCAACAAGGATTTGATTTTAAGGGCAGTCATGTACATGTGCATGTAGTCCTACATTGTGCTGCCATCTGCCAATGGTGCTGGCATTAACAGCATGACTCATGGAGGGCATCACTGCTCACTGAATGTCCACACATGTTGAATAATCCATCAGTGCTCCCTCTCCATGGTTTGTGTAGGTCTCCCAGATCCTTCATTTTGCTAGTGCATGCATTGTTCTGTTCACTGCCATCAGCAGTGTGCTATAGTAATATCACAACCAGTATGACATGCAATATTGTGATGAGACCATCCTGCTTCCCAGAGCACTACAATGCAATCCCTTTTGAACCCGTCTAACTGCTCAAATTGCTTTCAGGTTCTTTTCCTAAGCATAATTCACTTGCAAAAGAAGCTCCCTTCACAATAGAACGAGTCAGAATGGAAAGCATGCAGAATAATATGACCTTATATGGTCAGTCAGGTACAGCGATTAGGCCCGTTCTCACTTACATCACATGTACAGCCAAGTGTGTAACTTTCTTCAGTGGCATGTCTCACAATTTCAAACCTACCCACCAAATTTCATTCCTGTCAGTCGATTGCTAGGTTTCTTTAGGTAATGCTTTACTGATGTTGCATGACCTATCAAAGCTTCACAGATGTTTATTCTGTAAATGCCAGAAAATCTCATTTTATCATTTATCACAGGAATAGGAATATACAGTCAGTCCTCTCTCATCTTTATTTAGGCAAAACATTTAAAAGCAGATTTTTGTGTGCAGACAATACACACCACTGAATAACTCTGTTCTGACACTAGAGTGCACTGCAGGCCTGTTTATTCAGGGACCACCAATACAGAGGAGCAGAATACATGTTCCTTTATACTTTAAGAAAACAAACTAAATGAAGCTGGAATGAACATAATGCACCAGCAAATCACGTTTTAGGTTTTATAGTGTATTTATATTCATGTATTTATACCTCTGTTTTTAGTGTGTTATGAGTATCAGAAGTTAAGGAAAGGTGAACTTTGGTTACGGAGCCCTGCAAGGGAAAGAGGGGGCCCTAATGGAACAACCGTGATGGACACCCCCTGGTCTCAAACAAATGGAAAGGTGGCCCTGGGCAAACAGCTACACCCGGGCCCAATATTTGGTACTATGCACAAGTGTGCAGTATCTGAAAAAAAATTCTTTCTAGGACCTCTTTGAATAATTATAAAATGTTAATCCAATATTTAAGGCTTGTTTAGGTACAATATGCAAAGATTCAGAGAACTTTTTCAGCAGATTTATGATTTATGAAACTAAAAGTCTTCTCAGCTATCAAACCTGCAAACTAAGGTTTTCCCAGGAAATGCTCCCCAAGATTCAAGAACAAAATAGTAGTTTGGCAGGAAATGAAAGCCATTCTATTTGGCTTATAAATAAACATTTACTCATGCTGTGCAACACGAGAAAAGGCCATTCAGACAAACAGAGTGCTGTGTTTACACCTTTTACCATCCTTCTTTTCCTCTTTTGTGCCAAGTCCCCCATTTAAATGCAATCTCATGCAGCTTCAGAGCCGCTGTGTGGAAGGTCATTTACACACAAGACTGAAACGAGAGGGGGTCAGGTCGTTTGGAGACCATAGGAAATGTATAATAACAAAGAAATACAGATGTCAATCTGAGAGATCTGATCTGATTAAATATGCTAAAACAGTGGTTCTGAAACTCTAGTACGTGGGCCACTGGTGGTATGCAATGCATCCCAAGTAGAGTGAGATTTTCAAATTTAAAGACTGTGAGTGTCTTCTCATAATACTATAAGTACTTTGTATTTTAAGGGTGGGCTTTTTTCTGGATTTTCTACATTTTTATAGATCTTAAAATGTCAGATAACATTTGTATAATTATTAATCCAGTCATTCTCAAGCCTGGTCCTGGAGTATCACTGCAATAACACTTCCAGAATGGCTCAGCAGGGGTTTGTCAGTTAGTTCTTCAGTAGGATCAAGTATGTTGGAAAACAAGCAGGTTAGTGGTACTCCAGGCCCCAGATTGAGAACCACACACGTTTGGACATAGAATATTCTATATTCCATGGAAAATGAAGGGGCTGGAACTATGTTATATACTCACTGATGGGCAGAACAAGGAAGAAAGGGAGCCAGCAGAGGATGAAGCAGCCCACCACCACGCCCAGGGTCTTTGCTGCCTTTTTCTCCCGGGAGAACGTCAGCAGCCTCACGAATGTACAGTGGGAGCGACATTTCTCTGCAGCAGTCCCATGTCCATGTCTGCCATAAAGCACTTCAAATTAATGCTGATATTTTTGAGTATTTTCAAACAATACTTTTACTTTTCTTCAGGCATATTAGTGTTTCTAGAAAGGACACAGAATGAAGGAAACATTTGAAAGGGTCTACTGGCAGTGTCAAAAACCCCAGTCTACAGTACATTTTACATATTCTAAGGCATCTTATGTGCCACTCTACTCAACCCTGGTGGTCCCCATCCATCAGTTTCATCTTCCAGCTACAAGTCTGAGGTGAATTGAGGTGAACCCTGTAGACTGGGTTTTTTGGGGGTTTTTTTGTCCTCTTACCATTCATGAGCACGTTGTAGCCCTATTATTACAGACTGTAGTCCATCACCTTCAGACTAATACCCACCTTTGGCTGTTGGCCTGAGCTGGGCAGCGCTGGGTGGTCCCACAGTGTATTCTAAGTGACCCCCCATCCCGCTGCCGCCCATCACGGAGACTTCTGCTCTTCCTGCGGGCCACCACATACACCCTGCAGTACATGGCCAGGATCACAGTCAACGGGAGGTAGAAGGAGCATGCGGCTGAAAAGATGGCATAACCTGGGTCTTCATTAACCCTACAAACAGACTCATCCTCTGGCATTGGTTCCCTCCAGCCAAAAAGGGGCCCAACTGAGATGGCAGCTGAAAGACCCCAAACAGCTGCAACTGCACCCAACCCACGCCTACTGGTGACCAGAGAGGGGTAACGCAGTGGGTAGCTTACAGCCAGACAACGATCTATGGAGATGACTGAGAGACTGAGGATGGATGCTGTGCAGCAGAGGACATCCAGCGCCGTCCAAGCATTGCACAGAGGACGGCCGAACACCCAGCGACCCAGGAGCTCAGAGGAGGCAGAAAATGGCAGCACCGTAGAGCTGAGGAGGAGGTCAGCTATGGCCAGGTTTGCAATAAAGTAATGGGTGACTGAACGCAGGTGTCGATGGCATGCCACTGACAGGATGACCAGGATGTTGCCCATTACACCAAAAACAATGAAGAGTGTGAACACCAGCCCCATGACCACTGCCTTTGGGAGGTTTATAGGGTAGGATGATGGAAAGCTACAGTTCACACAGCCATCCAAAAGTGACACAGAGGTGATGTTATCCTCAGCTGGCACCATTTTGGTTTTGGTGTGAACTAGCTTTTGTAGGTTTAACTCTTTTGTTGTGTATTCATGTTAAACTAAAGTCTGTTGGAAGATGTCCTCTTCTGTCCATTTACTTTAGATGTGACCAAAGGTGTTAGGAGCCATCTCAACCTTGAAATCAATGAGCAAATATACAGTGCTATGAAAATACTCAGTCATCATTTGGGAATAAGATTTATTATGTATAAATATAGTAAAAACATAGAATGAGGATTTCATGGGGTGTCCTAATTTTTTTCACATTGTATTTTTCACATCATATATCATATCGTATGTCCCCATTCAGCTAAAATATATCAGTATATGATTTTTTTCCCATATCGCCCAGCCCTAACCAATCACAGAATCAACCACTATCAGATAGGTCATTGTTTCTTCTGAAACCAAGGGTAAAACATTATTCATAGGTTTCAGAACAATTGATCCTGAGATGAGAACCTAGGGAGGTCTTAGAAAAAAGGCATTTATTAAGACCAATCACAGATTGGTGACTCTTGTTTGGTGCATTTAACCTCACATACCTTATAAGCATATTTCAGGAGGGGGAAGGAGCAAAAACAAAGAAGAGGGACTTTAAGCCAAGGTACTTCTTTCTACTAGCTTGGCAATCAGCCAGTGTGTTCCTTCAGGTTTGCAATGATGTATTGTTCTTCCACAAATATCCTGTAATCAGAAAGAGGGAAATCATAGTCATGTAACTTGAGATACATCCTTGCCTTTTGTTAGATTTATCACTTATTCAGCCTGGCAGAGTCTCTAGAGCAGTATGTGGACCAAGGTAACCTTCCCTAAAGCATCATCACACAAAGACTGCATAAATGCATTAGTGAATTAATGCCATGATATCCCAAAAGTTTTAAACATGGATATTTCATCAAAAAAAGTGATTTGTCAAGATGCTTATTCTTGGAAGAGAGCTTCACAGACACCACAGACACTAAGCCTATAAGCATTTTGTCATTGTAACTTCCATAGAAAGACAGAAAATCAGTAATTCAGTAATAATCCAGGCTAATACACAGACAGCTGATCTAGTCCCTGTTCAGAAATACTGCCAATAGAATAGTACTTTCTGGAGCAGATAAACATGAAACTATTGGCACCAGGCCTAATGCCAGACATGGACTAGATGGGAATAAATCCCCCAAGCATTAAGCTGCAGAACAGTGGTCCTGTAGAATAATGATACTTTTGGGATGACTTGGGGTTTGGGATGAGGTAGGGTGGTGATCATCCAACATCCTGACCTCACTAATTCTCGTCACTGAATGCCATCAAATCCACACAATAATCCTCCATAATCTCATAGAAAGCCCTCCCAGGTCAGTTGAGGCAGTTACTTTATATATATATATATATATATATATATATATATATATATATATATATATATATATATATATATATATATATATATATATGTACTTTTGAGTGCGTGTGCATTGCACATCTGTGTCGTGTCATGCAACTTAAAAGTAACTAAGGCATTCATTAAAATGGGCGTCCTAGTATATGGACATATTCTATATATACTGTGCTGTTTCTTTTCTTCTGTCAAAATTCAATGAAAATGCTGAGAAAAGTCTGCCTTTTATGGTGGCCATAAGCCAGCTGCTGCCTGTGCTCCCACATCAGTTCAGTCCACAGTATGTTAGACAAGTGTTCAAGTAATTACCATTTCCAAGTAAATCACTGCAGTAAAGGCTGTGGAAACACAGCCAGTACTTTCAGCTCACAGAGACAATGAATGAGCTTGGGCTCTACAGACTTCCTTCCCGCAACGCCGAATGTAAAACTCTAGTGTGTTTAATGATGTAATTAAAAGGGAAAGACATTGCTATATCACTGTGGAAGCTTTGAACAACACTTTTTTCATTAGGAGTTTTCACTGTTTGGCTCTCACTAATAAAGCTTCAGTGAAGCAGCCGAAAATTCATACAATACCATCATTTTCAAAAAAAGTAGTATTTTCCACCTCATGTATAATAATAAAGGACATCGTATCTATAGCTGTGTCCCAAAGCCTACATACTTTTTGAGGGTTCTTCAAGGGTTCTTCAGTAAGGAAAAATAGACACTATACTGGCCAATACACACTCAAAAACCCTTAATCATAACAATAATCATAATCCCAATCTTCCACGTATCATAACAATAATACAAACAGTTTTTGGTTCTATATAGAACACTTTTCAAAATGGTTCTATATAGAAAGACTCCTTTACCTATGCATCACTTTGAAGAACCCTTAAGATTTCAAAATTTGCTTATTCATGCAGTGAAATTCTTAATTGTTCAGCGGTTCCCTATATACATAATTTTCTTCCTGAATATTCCTAAGAACCTTCCTTTTAGGTCTGTAGGCTGCAGCTGGAGTAGGCTGCATGTAGCAAGAAGGCTATTTCAGAAGCTGAAAGGACCCTTCATTTTAACTGAAATGCAGCCACATGGAGCAATTTGGAGGATGCAACTAATGTATCATGTTTGTTGGTTTCATACGATTCATGTAATGCTGAAGTTCTACACAAAAGCAGAAGAAAAAAACTATTTGGAAATTTGGCATGGAAATAAGATGAATACAAACTACAAAGGGTCTACTAATAATTTTGTTCCTGGGCTCCCATACAGGTGTAAAAGGTAGTCATTTGAACACCACTGCTGTAAATAAAAAACATACTTTAGACACCCCTCATGGACAGCTGTACACGCCTTTATTTGAAATAATTGAAAGAAGTATACCAAACGAGGCAGTACAGTGACATCACACAAGAGACTTATCTTATAATGCTATTTATTGATTTCAGCCATGCATTCATCATCTAACACCTTATTCACAAATGCTGGGGCTGAACACTTCACTGTTAACGGGTTTCTTCCCGTACAGAAATTTAAGGATGTGTGTTGGTACCTTCTATTCCTTTGCTGACACATGACTTTTTGATGCTCAGCTTCAATCTATTTATCAGTTAGCAGAAACACAACTGTTGTGGGTCTCATCAGCATCAATGATGTGACAAACTACTAGAAACAGTAGAGCCACGCTGACTGGTGTGCTCACAACCATCTCTCAGCATTAATAAGATGAAAGGAGACTGTTGTAGACTTCAGAAATAGCATCCAGCATGGTCCTCTGACCATCAAATGGTACTGCTGGAGAGGTGAGCAGCACCAGGTTTTTGAGAGAGTGCATCTCAGAGACCTGTCCTGGAGCAACAACACAGCATAAGCACAATGAAAAACCCTGTGCCTTAATACAGTGGTGCCATTAGGATCTGACCAGCTACTTCCTCGTCTAGCTGCAAGACCCTCCAAGCGCATTGTAGAAACAACCGAAAGATTGTTGGCACCCTCTCATCCTCCAGTACATTCAGCACACAATCACTTGGCCTGACTATAAGCTTTTCAATTTTGTAGTACTGTCTATAAATGAACTATCCCATATCTACGAACCCTAGTCTGTTGGAACATTAGGACCATATATTTATATACTATTACAATTGCATTTTGTATATATATATATATATATATATATATATATATATATATATATATATATATATATATATATATATATATATATATATATATATATATATATAATTATGTGTATAGTGTTTATTAGTCTTTACTGTATATATTAGTGTCTATTTAAAGTTTAATGTCTCTGAGAGAACCTGACCTTGACTTTGATGTGTAATTACCTGTAAATAACCTACAGATCTGTAAATAATGTTCTTCAGAGTGACTTTTACATAATATAAACTTTTAATATAAACTTTTACAAAGTTATATTGTTTAGTGTATATACTGTAGTTCATACTTATCTTATCTTATCTTATCTTGTCTTGTCTTATCTTATAGTACTGCTTTAATACTAACAGTAAAGGAAAGAAGCAAAGCTAAGGCTGAGTGTTGCACCAGCAACAATAAGTGACCTGCTGTAATCCCAGTGCATGGTCAAACATTCACTATGTTGACCAAATAACATCAATTTCCCACTGTCATACTCACATAGAGCCATTATTTTGCCCTCGTGGCTATAAGAGCCAGTACTTACATCTGCCTTTTACCAGAAGACATTTGTAATTACTTGCTTAGTGAGATCACTGGTATTTCTATGCTCCACTGCTGATCTTTCTCTTCATCGCTCTCCCATGGGTGATCTCCTGGCTGTGATTCCAAGATGCACTTTGTTCTAACTGGAGTAAGTCTACTGATTCTTCCTGCTGAACTGAGCCCGTGCAGAGTTTCAGCACATCCACGAAACTTGCTGACCATGTCAATCTCTCCAGGGTAAGGAAAGATGCTTATTCTCATTTCACCAGGAAGCGTTAGAAGCATTGCTTGTGGTCACTCCTTCTAATGAATGCATTCAGATACATTAAGTTGTACACATTGCTGACACAGATGTGCAAATGCACATACATAGCTTGCGCCAGAGGCACTGCCAAGAATTTGGACCCTTTAGACAGACAAACATTAATTATTTGCACCATGCCTAATTCAGACACGACTTGCTTTTTTGGAGTAACTATTTCTACTGTCAGGAAGGCTTTCAGTAGATTTTGGAGGTATTTGTGAGGATTGCATTCAGAGACAAGCATTAGTCTGGACAAGATGTGGATGATCCTACCCCACCTCATCCCCCAAATCCCCATCTGATTCCAAAAGTGATTTGAGGCACCATCATTTCGGAACCTTACAGTTCTAATGCTCCATAGCTCAATGCTGAGTGCCATTTTACCCCTCTATCTCATACTTGGCATTAGGCATGGTGCCAATACATTCATGTTTATCTGCTCCAAGAGTACTATTCTAGTGGCAATACTTCTGCAATAGCTAAGGGACTAGACAATGTGTACCTTTGTGTCAGCAACTGGTGCAACAATATAGCTGAATGCATTCATTAAGTGTCACAAACATTTGGACATATACTGTGTTTATGCTTGTTATTAAAATTATATACGGTTTTCAAGGAATGGATTCTCCTGCCAAGGCTTGTGATTGTGTTCTTGATCCATAACATTTTTCTCCAACACAAAACGGTTAATCTCTGAACACAGGAATTTAGCATAAATCATATAAGAAATGAATGCTGCAGTAATGGAATGTCACCTGTATGTGGCTCTGCTCAGTCATGTATAAAAAATGCAAACATGAAGGTGTGAACTAATACACTGTGAAAATGTCTCTAATGTATCTGAAAATACAGTAACATGCAAGAAATCATTGAGCTATAAGAACAACAAAATATTTGTTGGTCTTTCTGAAACTCCTGATGCCCTCAACTTTGCAACTGGAAAGGATTCCAGTTTGAACCAAGAAACAACTAGAAATCAAAATATTTGTTAATGTCATAAATTACAGATAGTATAATGATATAATTTATCACGTCACAACTTCATTTCAGTTTTCAAAATGGATCCTTTCCCACTCAGGTTAACGTAGCCTGTTTTATAAACAATAAGCCCTTACCTCAAGCTGCTGATTACAGTGATGTGGAGAATCGAAACAGTGGTGGCAAGTAAACTGAACAGCAATGCTTCCACATCACCCTTCACAGCTCCCCTGGGCGCTCTGAGCCTTGGAGTCCCCTCTCCTCCCCCTTTTCTCTGCATTGATGGGTGGGCGGGCATGTATGGCTTGATGCCCACCTCTTTCTCTTGACTAATTGACTTATATTTAATCATTTATGAATTAATTGATCTATTCATCCACCTGTCTAATATTATCTATCCACCCATCCGCCCATCCATTTATCCTATTCGCCTCTATGTAGGATAATAATTTCCATTCATCTGTCCTGTCCATCGAAATCCTTACATTTGTCCAAGAGAGAGAGAGAGAGAGAGAGAGAGAGAGAGAGAGAGAGAGAGAGAGAGAGAGAGAGAGAGTAATTGAAATCTAAATTTAAGAAGTGTGCATTCATTTTGTTATATTGGTTTATACCCTGGTATCAAAACTGATGGTTATCATGTTGTGTACATTTGCTTAATATCCATATTGACAGAAATCCTCCAAACATCAATTTCTTACTATTTTCAGAGTTTAAAACAAAAAACAAAACAGAGGATTATTGGATAATCAGCTAATAAATTCAATGAATTATTAGCTGGTTACAATATAGTTCAAAAGATCTCCACCTAACATGCATCCTTTTTAAGTCCTTCATTGGTCAATGTATTAGAATGAGTAATCTCAGAAATTCAGCATTCACTATTCACCATTTTAGCTATTTAACTTTTACCAACCATCTGAATGCTCAGTATGCCATCTTAACGAGTGGCGACGATTCATGACTGCATATCTTGCTAAAAGGTCTTATGCACCTTCCCCACCTGAAAACAAAACTTCAGAAAGTTCACTCTGATTTACAGTATGGAACCAACCTTCTTGCTTTCAGGTAGGAGACGAGATTTTGGAGATTAATGGAGAGAGCACAAAGAACATGAAGCATTCCCGTGCCATCGAGCTCATCAAGAATGGGGGGAGACGGGCGAGACTTGTCTTAAAGAGAGGAGATGGCTCTGTGCCGGAATATGGTGGGTACAAATTGATCTTCATATCTCCTCAGTTCTGTCAGCTTATGAAGATAATCTGCTCCCGGATTGTCTCTTATTCTTGCTCTCGTTTCTCTTTTTAGTTCATCTCCTCTAAACCGTTCTCTGCCTTACTGCTGTTCTCTACCTCATTTCCTAATTTTCTTTATTGAACTGGTGATGCAAGAACCCTAGTAGTCTGTTTTTCTGAATAAATATGTATAATTTCCAAGATGTTTGATTGACTTTTTCAATAGCTGTCTTCAGACTCAGTCTAAAATAAACAGCTCTCTCATTTTTTTCTCTATCCATGCCGAAGATCTAAAAATCTTTCTGCTCTCTTTATGTTCTCTTCTTTGTGTATCTCTCTCTCTCTCTCTCTCTCACTCTCTGTCTCTCTCTCTCTCTCTCTCTCTCTCTCTCTCTCTCTCTCTCTTTCTCTCTCATCTCTGTCTCACTTATTCACTCTTTCACTTCCTTTTTTCTCCCCCCCCTTTGATTTTATCCAACTATCCCTCTGTCTTTCCCTCTCTTTCATTTCCTTCTTACTCGTTTTTCACTCCCTCTTTGTCTCTCCCTGTCACTCATTGTCCCCGAGTCTCTTGCTTCTTCAAAGGAGCACTTTGTAGTTCTATAATGACAGTAGTCCATCTGTTTCTCTGCATACGTTGTTAGTCCTGATCTTCAATGGTCAGAACACCACAGGATGACCACAGAGCAGGTATTATGTGGATGGCGGGTGATTCTCAGCACTACAGTGACAGTGCCGCTGGAGTGTTTAAACCCCTCAGTGTCACTGCTGGACTGAGAAAAGTCCACCAACCAGAAATATCCAGCCAACAGCATCCTGTGGGCAGCGTCCTGTGAGCACTGATGAAGGACTAGAGCATGACCAACACAAACTGCGCAAGCATAGCATGTGTGTAGAAAAACAGATGGAGTACAGTCTTGTAATGTTCAGACAATTCATGGAATGTCCTCTCACTCTCTCTCTCTCTCTCTCCGTTGTCCTGTTATTGACTGGTTGTTCATCAGTTTGATTTGTGTTGTAATTTCTCAGTATTGGCTTTGCTTGATGAAACTCAGGCTGAACAATTGAAGCTCTGACAGCTCCTCCGTAGAGCAGAGCCTGGAGTGACAGTTTAAGAGCTTTACTGTTTAAACTGATAAATAGAAATTTTGCCGTTGCTGCTTAAAGGCTGTCTTCATCTTTTCGTCTTTAAATTTAAACCATCTCCGCTCAAGCTGTCACGCTGTACAGGGCTCTTTGTTGCTGAGGTCTTTCAAAGGCTCAGAACATGCTCTGAATTTAAACAGTTTTACTCAAAGATTGTTTTGGAAGTGGCTTTGGACGGCGACCAACACTGGCTCTTGCAAATTGTGTAGAGTAAGAGTTTGCCAGGCGAGAGAGCATTCATACAAAGAGCTGGTGCATAATGCAGGGAGGGAGGACTCTGGTCTAAAAGCCATCTTTAAAAACATAATTTAGATGAATTATATAGTCTGTTTGAGCTCTGAACACATATTGAGCTTTGTGTTGTGAGCAGTAGCTATTAGATTTTACTTATAAGCAGTCAAACAGCAGAGGCACGTATGAATCCAGTAGTGTGTAATCTGTCCAAAAGTAGCTAGTCTCTCCTTTTTATTAGTGAACTTCTGTACTGTGAAAGTGCATTTTCCCATTGCCTGCCTCAGTTTATTTGTGTGCGCACAGCTTGTAAAAGCACTATAAAAAAAAAGCACTGTCAAAATAAATTAGGACATTAGATATTTTGATCACACATAAGCCTAAGGTGCAGATATCCCACCCAGCAAAAACTCATTTCTGGCAGACAGCATCACCACATATATATGCACTATATTTCCACTATGTTTGTGGACACTAATGAGTGTATTTGGCTACTTCAAGGTGCAATAATATTTGACATAGTTGCCTACTGCCCTATGTGTGCGAGAGGGGTATAAAGATCCCAGTATTGAGCTTTGGAACAGTTGCACTGTGTTCTCTGGAATGATGGCGCTCCATCCAACACTTTTGGGATGGGATGAGTTGAGAGTCAGAAACGAGATGGGATGGTGATCACAAATGCTAGTCAATGAATGCAATTAAAGCCTCACAGCAATGTTCCAAATCTAGTAGAAAGCCTTCCCTGGAAAGTAGAGACAGTTACTCCAACAAAAGCAGGCTACACACTTTGTAATACCTTCAATTTCAGAAGATACAATTTAGATTAGATTAGATAGAACTTTATTGATTCCTTGGGAGGGTTCCCTCGGGGAAATTAAGGATTTGTGTTCCAGCAGTTAATGTAAAGCTTTCCCTGAAGAGCAGAGACTCTCACTGCAGCAAAAAGGTACAAACTCCCTATCGATACCCTTTCACTGTGAATTTTAGACAGACTGTTAAATCTGTGAAAGCACATGAATTTGCACTGTGTGACTCTACATTACTTCATCTGAAACTCCACCTTTAATCTCTGCTTCACCTGCAGGTTAATATAAGCTAATTTATGCAGAGGAAGTTCATTTGGGCTAAGTTATTCAGAGCAGGCGACGGATGAATGTGGGGAGATTGCTCAGGCCGTATTGTCAACTTAGTTGGCTGGAAGGGGAAGATAAGCCATGCTAATTTCCAAACCATTACAAGTCGAATTAATTCACTCAATCAGCTGCACTGGTGTGTAAAGTAAGAAAGTTTGAGACTTGTTTGACTGACGGAGGGAACCCACACACATTCTGTCATGTACATACCAGAGGTGCACTTCTCAATAATGATTATTCTGAGTGATTTACAAGTACTTCAATAATGGCACTTTTCCGAGTTCTCCAAAAATAGTTTATTTCTGGCTGCACTGATTTTTTGCAACTTTCTTTTGATGAAAATGTATGAAAATCTACATTTCATCTGCTAGTTAGAATTATATGGTTAGTACATTCCCAGTGTTACAGGAGCAGTTTCCATTCAGAATGAATCCATTCAGAATTCAGTCCTGAATTTACTAAGCTACTTTCAACAATAACCAAAAACCACTCGTCCCTTATATTTCTTGGCAGCATCAGAGCTCCTTTGACTTTTCAACTCAAAATAATGACTTATCCAATTAAAAAATTAATAAGTCCAATTAATAAATACTGTGTGCTGCAACTCATTAATAGTCACAGTTAGTCACAGTTGATCAAAAGCAAAATAATCCTGTGGACAAATTGTCCTAAAATTGAAAACTGTATTTTCCTTGGCTTAACTGAATGAAGAGATACCTTCTCTGGCCTCTTGGTTGCACCCATGTGGCTACAGAATTGATGGCAGTGGTTTCCATCAGCGCTGCTCTTCTGTTGGGAGGCTTCGTTATGTACTCTAATGGCACAGGTAAATTTGTGAACTGTGAAATGGCTTTCCATTCTTACCTCTATTCTCATGATATTAAAGCCCATTCAGATCTGAGGAGGATGGGGAATGTTTAGAACCATGAGAAACTGATAAGAAACCTTAATTATTAATTCAAAGCCTCGCTGAATAACAATGCATAAGTGGGAATAAATGAAGATGTGATAGGATGTAATTCCGTTATTAGCTTGTGGGGGGGGGGCCTTGCCAGAGGTGTGATGCAGACTAGTGAGTTGGAGCTTGGGTGATTGATGGGTGTGAATGTGTTCCATCATTCCAGAGAACATAGTTCCACTGCTCCACAGCTCAATGCTGGGGGGGATTTATACCCCTCTAGCTCATGCCTGGCATTAGACATGGTACCAATAGATTTATGTTAATCTGTTTTAGAGAGTCGTATTCTATTGGTCTACTTATCTACAGGGCCCAGAGAAGCAGTGTGTGTGCATCTGCACATCTGTGTGAACAATCTGTCCAACTACTAGCTGAATGCATTCCTTAGAAAGGGTGTCTACAAACATTTGGACATATAGTGAATTTATTTATTACAAAAATAAAAATGTATAAAAAAAATATAAATGAATAATAATAATAATAATAATAATAATAATAATAATAATAATACACTACAAGCCTCGGTTGGCAAAAAAGTGCAGTCATTTATTTTATAGGAAAATTTTAAATTTCTAATGTAATTTTGTTCAAATGCTCCATATTAACTCATTCATTTTAGACTCTCTCGGTGGCGCCCTCTGGTGTCAGAAAACTAGAAAGACAGCTTATGTATTTATTTATTTACTGTATAAAGAAGCTTCTTCTGCCAGTATCATTTTTTGGAAAAAAATCTTATACATGTGTGTGTGTGTGTGTGTGTGTGTGTGTGTGTGTGTACACTGATTACATATAGGTAAGTAAATAATATGTAATAGGATCAATACTCCAATATATAATATACATGATTTTTGAAGAGGATATTTGCATGACGTGTCATGTATCTGAAAATCCACAAGAGGGCGCTCGTAGATAACAAGAGTCTGAAAAGCAGCGCTTTCAGCCTGGAGGTAAAAGAAGGCTGATTATCGCAGACGGATTAGTTCAGAGCAAAACTATTTACACAGTAAATAAATAAATATATAAGCCGGAGAATTTATAGTGAGGAGATTTAACACTTACGAGTGTTTTTCATGTTTTCTGACACCAGAGGGCGCCGCCGAGAGAGTCTCAAATGAATGAGTTAATATGGAGCATTTGAACAAAATCAAAGATCATAAATGTTTGGTCGTTTTAAGACTGATTTCCTGCGCGCCGGAGAGCACCAGATGTTTCAGCATCGCAGACGCATTGTTTAAAGATGTATAGCTCCAGTTATGAGACTGTGAAGTGCTTTGTTTGTAACGATGACGTCACCAAACGGCACTCGGTAGCAGTAATGTTAGCGTTTGCTAACATTACCATTTGCTGAAGGAAAATGGAAACAGATAGGTACATTTTATTCGCTTTTTTTTAGTTAATTAAATCAGTTTGCTTTCCAGCAATAAAGGAAGACAGTGAACAAGTGGTTTACTGCTATTTCTATTTTGAGATTTTGGCTTTTAGCTCAATTTACTCATATTTATTTTGGGCTGTCTCGCGGGCTCCCTCTAGCGGCCAGACTCTGCATTAACCTGCTCTGAACTAACCCGTCTGCGTTAAACAGCCTTCTTTCACCTCCAGACTGAAGCGCTGCTTTTCAGACGCTTGTTATCTACGAGCGCCCTCTAGTGGATTTCCAGATACATGACACCTTTAAAAACGCAGTTTCTGCAAATATCTTCAGAAATTATGCATTTCAGGTTCTAATATATTGGACTATTTGATCCACAGACACTCTGCGAAACTCTGCATATGGCATATTAATTACTGCCGATATGTAATCAGTGTAATATTTTTTTTAGATAGAAGTCTACATGAAGTATGGCAGATGAATGGTTAAAATACAAAAACAACAACAAAGACCAAAGAGCAGATATTTACATTTTATTTACATTTGCAGATATTTACATTTACCTCAAATTCTTCCATGGAAAGTCTAGCCAATGAGAATTAAGTTCTGTCATCATCAGGAAGCAGCTGCACTGAGTAATGTTTGATCATGACTTGGTGCCTGTAATCTTAGTGACTTAGTTTCTTAATTCTCAGAGCGAGAGAACCGGCTTTGCCCGGCAATTGCAGGCTGTTTTCTGTGGTTCATATCTCAGGATCAGAGTAACCAGCAGACATGATACTAGACTTCCCCTACTGTATGTACTTATGTTAAATCACAGTTTAAAAGGAGCCTTGCAGTGCATGTTTACTGCTCTGTCCATGTGTACATGCTCAACCTGTATGCAGGCTGTTTTGTTTTTATCTTTTGCTTACACAGTGTTCACATTTCAGAATAAAGTCCTGAGAAGAGATAATACTGATACAAACATAAATATACAAAAATAATAAAGGAGATTCAGATTGCCTTTTATTTTATTTGGACCACTTTGAAGTATTTTGAAGAACTTATTAATATCATTGTCATTCTAATCACTATAAAAAACTCAAAAGTATTGCATTTTCAGCTCATCGACACTATGAATGATCAGTTTCCAACAGGATGTCTAAGATGTAAAGTGTTTTTCAGTCCTTATAACTAAAAAATAATATTGTAGATGCAGGTAAAGCTGAGATCAAAACATGGTCAAATTCATGTTCTGAATTTAAATATAATTCTTTATATTTACATCTCAGTTGAAGAAATATTTGAGGGCCGTAATATCTCCTGAAAATAGCAATATCATGTATAGCATGTGTTACTGTCTCCTATTAATACTTTCATAAATACAAAAAAATCCCACAAAAATGGTCTAGTGTTCTAAAGTTTAAGAAACAATGAGGGTGAGAGAGTGAGACTTCACAAGCAACATCACACATTAAAGCAGGTATTTGCAAGATCTTTATGAGTTTTAATGAACAATAGAAGTACAAAGCCAGGACAGTGGAGCATATTTACTGTGTATGTATCAACTGTCATGTCCAGAGATTGTTGTAGGACATTGTAGAACAGATGTCTTGTTAAGGAGGGTTGTCCGGCTGGTATTGGGGACCAGGCTCCTGTTCCTGCTGAACTGAGCCAGTGTTACTGTAGAACTGATATCAGCTCAGAAGGCACTGGAGACGAGGTCCTGAGAGTAACACCAAATGCTGAACCCGATCAAAGCATCTGAGAATAAAGCATTTTATACAAACACATTTAATCACAAATGTATTTTAAAGGTAAAACAATAGCAGGGATCATGGTTCTAAATTGTTAATGATGTTCTGTGGGCCCTCTTTAGCAATGGATAGGAGCAGAACATGTGACCTGGAACATCATGCACCTCATAAGCTGCATAAGAAAAGAGGTAACACTCATATAGTAACACTTGTTATTGTAACACTAATAATCTATTGTTTTTCATTCTCAATATTTCATAATACCAGCGGCAGAGACACAGTCAGTATTTAATATAAACTATAACCACTTTATTTCTATCAACTGAATGATATTAAACACTCAGAGATCCTTTTAGTGAATGTTATTAGCTGAAGATATTCAAACTTAATTTAAATGTAAGGTTACCAGAGGACAAAAGTCACCCACTTCAGCTCAAAAATAGGAAATTAAAACTTGTGCATGTCAACAATTTTTCACATATGGAGCTATTTACAACTGGCAGACGTCTCAGTGTTCAAGAGGCAAACTTTATTGTCAGCCAGATGTCACAAGCATTGTGTTATGAAATTCATGCATCTGTTTTCTCCCTACCAGATTGAGGTTGCCTCATGAGATCAGGGTCAATCCAATCATTCTGACTTAAAAACTGAACTGTCGATTTAAAGTAGCAGTAAATTTTGGGACATAGAGCCCTCTGTGGTGCAAATATGTAATGGCAAACAGCTTATATTACTAATATTTAGTAACTTCATTTGTACCGCTGTCACAGGCTGTGTCCACATTTCACAGTTACAGTGGTACAAATTAGAATTTTACTTCAATGTGACACAAATCTGAAAAGCTGAGAGCCCTTCAGAGCTAATATATACTACTGGTCAAAGCTTTAAGAACACCCAATATGGGTACATTATGCAGCGGCATTGTTGTTAATGAAGAGATCACATCACAGCACGATGACAGTCTGAAATTGACTTGTGTTACTGCTTTACAATCAACAATAACATTATGACCACCTCCTTGTTTCTACATCCAATGTTCATTTTTATCAGTTTCACTGACCACACAGGAACACTTTGTAGTTTTTATAATTAGACTACTGTCCATTTTGTTTCTCTGTTAGCCTTCTTTCACCCTTTTCTGTATTGGTCAGGACCCCACAGGACCTGCAGTGCTACACACCACTACCATGTCAGTGTTACTGCAGTGTTAAGAATGACCCACCACCCACATAATACCTGCTCTGTGGTGATCCTGTTGGTACAGCATAGTATTATCTTAGGCTACTTCATAACAGTGAGCTTTTTCTTTTACCTTAATACACGAGTCCACCAGTAGAAGAATTTGCACCTTCTCTCATTTTCTATCCAGGTGAAGAACTTAGCCACTGTGAACAAAGGAGAAACCAACAGCTGTTCACCAATCAGCTAAGCTCTGCACCCGCTCAGAAAGAGCCATTTAAACAATGTGCTCCACCTCTGGGAATATACTGTTTCAGTAGGTAAGGCCGTGGCAGTGTGGTAATCCCTGGCAATGTGATTTTTCTCTTAGGTCACAAATCAGAATGCCAGGAACCCACACAGCCACAACATGAAAACAGGGCAGAACATGTGCAGATAGACACATATGTACACACACACACACACACACACACACACACACACTTTCACCACCCCCACTCCCATGCTTGGCTTCACTCTGGGTATTTCCCTAATTATCCACTACACCCAAACCAGGAACTTGCGGTACATTTCTCTTCCTCAAAATCCAAGAATGATAAGGCCCCAAAATAAAGGGGGGGAGAGAAACTCATTTCCTCCAATAAGATTACACCGCATTTCCATAGCAGGCAGGTGTTTGGGTCATGCAAGGGGTGAGAAAGTGATTAAAACTTCAAAGAAGCCCAAAATAAGGTTTAACATCTTAAAATGTTGAGGAAATTACTCTAGTATTAAATATTAAAGCCCCAGGCATTGCTTTAAATGATAAGAAGTGACCCTTAACATATTTCTGCATTTGGAGGATGAGTCAGTAACAAATGTGTTTTTGAAAATTCAGTATTAATTTATTTATTTACTTTGCGAATATTGAGAAGTCCCTTGTTGTCACTTGTGCCATGTGACATTTGTGAAAATCAGAATTTATGTACCAAAGTTATTTTATGCAGTTTTTTTTTTATTAGATTAACTTAATCTGCATGTACACCCGGCATCTTCAGATTTTCAAATTCATTTCATTTTGATGCACTGAAAATGTATTAAGGAGATATTTAGTGATGTGTGATATACAATATGAATGGGGCAGTTTCATATTAATTTCATAAATGTGATAATGTATTCTCTGATAACACTTAACAGTCTGTTCCTCCCTTCTCACTTAACATTTAATTGTATTATTTCTTTGTCTGTTTTGGTATCTCATTGTAGCCTATTTTAAACCTTGCAGTCAGCTGAAGATCATTTGTAGATCAGTTATTCCTATGGAAAAATATCAGTTCGACCAGACGCCCAACTAAAACTGAAGTATAGCATGAAGATTTACTCCTGTTAATTTCAACATTTTGCTTGAGCCCTGTGTTGGTATTCCTAAATGACATATTTGGCATTTTGTAAATGTTAGAAGTGAGATGGGGTGACCAGGGTAAAGATCATATACTGTCACAGCCAAAGAGACTTCAGACTCCCATAGCAATCACCTACCACAAATGCAAATGAGTTCCAATGAAGTAGTGATTTCAAATAATTGAAATGAAATAGCTTAAGCTGGTGCTTTTCTAATCTCACAGACATTTCTGTTTCTTTGAAAACATCCAGGATCCTCATAGATCCCTTTTGGCATCTGAAGGGCTGAAGAAGGCACAGAAGCACTGATCTATAGAGCAAAAAATGACAACAGTTAGAGATACTTCAACAATGTTAACCTTCAAAGGAGCACTTTGTACAAAATAAAACCCTTGTAACCCTTGCTTAGTCTGTTGTAAACATGCCTAATGTTCTCTTACAACGACACTACTATAGCCCCTAGAACAGGATTTTCCAGCTTAAAGACCAGAAAGTCCTCTTCTGAGGGACATTACAAAAATGATAAGTGCTTTAGGGTGGGTACTGGATGGTGGGCTGTGGGTGAATTGCATGTTTTCTGTCAGCAGTCTAACATTAGTTATTTATTAGTCCTAACATTAGTGGCTCTGTCATCAGCTGGAATTTCTTCATAACCATATTTGTGAGGGGGAAAAACAAACAGAATGGAAATCTAGGATATTAAAAATTGTTTGTTCTGCTTTTGTTTGTAACTGTCGCTGCCTAGGTGGGGGTTACAGGTCCAGCAAGTAAAATCTGACCCAGGATTTTATTTTGGGGCGTATTATGACTTGCTGAACATGAAATACCCACCTCTATGTCTCTGCTGTCCAAGGAAGACTTTCTACTAGATTTTGGAGCATTGCTATGAGGGTTTGTTTGCATTCAGCAACAAGAGCGTGATCATCACCAATTCTCATCCCCAACTTCCCAGCTCATCCCTAAAGTACTTCCACTGTTCCATACTAAGGGGCTTTATACTCTACTAGCCCAAGTCAGGCGTAGTGGCAAAATGTCTAGAAAAGACCTAGCTTGACCGAGGTGGACCAGCAAGTGGACCAGCAACCCATTACCAACTCTGCTCCACAACTCAATGCTGGGGGGATGTACACAAGTCAAGCCCATGCCAGACATAGTGACAACCATGTTTATCTGGTCCAGAGAGTCCTATTCTATAGGTAATGATCCTCTTCAAGGACTAGACAAGCTATGTGCATTTGCACATCAGTGTCAGCAATGGGTGCAACTTAAAGCAGCTCAATGCATTCATTAGAAGGGGTGGACAGACATATAGAGAATGTAACCATATGCCAACAATTGTTAGCTAAATCAAAGCCCTACATTTAAAGTCTCCTGGGAGAGATTAGCGTAGGACTGTGTTGACACACGTGTCCGTGTTACTTTAAGGACACGACCCTGAGGGTTTGGCCGATAAAAATCTCCAAGCCTGCAATTATGTCATTATTGTGTCTGGAGCAGCCTCTGATTGCAGGGGCTAATCAAATATCACTTCTGTTCCTCTTTCTTTACTGAAACTTGGAGAGGAAAAGAAGCAGTCTGAATTTTCAGAGCTACAAACATGTGAACATGGGGGACATAACGTTCTGCAGTGTCCAAAGGTTTGTAGACACCTACTCATGCAAGGGAATTCATACTGAGTTTTTCCTCCACTGCTGCAGGAACTATCCCTATTTTTCTAAAAAAAGCTTTAAACTAGACGTTGGAACATTGCTGTGGGGATCTGATTACGTTAGTGAGATCAGATACTGATATTGGATGATTAGTTCTGGATGTCTGTATTTCTGGAAATTTCCGTCCAACTCATCCCAAAAATATTCAATGGAGCTCCATCACCTCAGGTGTCAGGGGGCTTTATACAGATCTTACTGCCACTGTATACTATTCTATAAACATTATACAAGTTATGTGTGCATTTAAACACCTGTGTTAGGAATAGCTTTACTGAAAACAATCACCCTGGACTGGTCAAGCTGGTTAAGCTGGTTTACCAGCAAAGTTCTTGATCACCATACATCTGTTTTTGTTGACCAACATGATCAGCATGACCATTAAGACTAAGCAGCATGTCCAGTCATACAAAATCAAATGCAATGTACACTATGCTGGTCAAGAACTGGTTAACCAACTAGCTAACCAGTTTATACCTTCTGAAACCAGCTGCCAGCAAAAGCTGGTCTTGAGTTGGGTTGTTCAGCAGCTCTTTAAAAGGCATATAATGGAAAACTGAACTGAGTCTAATGTAATCAACATTGAATTTAGTGTTGAACATTCCAAGATTCCCAAAATGTTATAGGAATGTTCAGCAATGGCTTTTAAATGTTCCAAGAAGGTCCGTCCTTATTGAAATAGTGTCCAGGAATGTTCTGAAAACATTACGCAATTACAGACGTAAAACAATGATTATTAGAATGTTTCAAATTCTTCATTCCAATTTAAACAAAAACTAACATTATGGAAACATGAAGTTGTGTTCCTAATATTAAATCTACAATAAATAAAACATTACTTTTTGAAATATACAATAAACAAATAAACATAAAAATGAAATAAAAACATGTAAGGAACTTCCATTTCACATAACATTCTAATAACCAAACATATCTATGCTACGTAGTTAAGCTGCAAAACAGCTCATTTTAAATATTGTATTGCCTGTTTAAAATAAGTACGGTATTGCTTTTGCAATGTCACAAAAACACAATAACAAAAACTAAAAGTAATCATATACAAATAATTAGTTATTTAATACATGAAACCTCACAAAAACGTTTAAAGTTTAAACTATCATAGTGGATATACAATCATTATGAAAACATTGCCTACCATTAAACATTGCCAGTATATTCACAATACTAACAGAATACACTGTCATATGTTCTATTTTATAATTTACTGGAATGACATGATATGTATGGTAATATTGAATCTTTGAAGTGCAGACCACACATACAGTGGCTGAGGCAAGGAGGAGGAACTTGAGTAACTTGGCTTAGAGTTCTGGACAGCTTCAGCTGATGATGCATGAAGCTGGACCCCCCTTGCCAAGTAAGGGCAGAGCACTCTGCGGGAAAAACCAGCTCATACCAACTTAAGCCCTGACCAGCTGGGTTCAGCTGGTCTACTAACTGAACCAGCTTTAAACCAGCTGGTTTAAGCTGTTTTTTTTCCAGCAGGGCATGGAAATTGGAAGAGAATGAGGAGAGTTGCAGAGTACATGGAATAGTGATGGGCTGCGAATACTCATCATGAGAAGGTGAGGGAAGGCAGGGGTTTTATAAGGTGCGCGATTGAGGAGAGGAGGGGTTTGGGTGTGGTCCTTCTCCCACTTCAGTTATTTCATACCTCATGACATTTCATAACATTTGCTAAAGGGTCTTTATTATCATCTACATTACACAATGCATTGTTTAAGCCAGCATCTAAACACCACAGCAGCATAAAGACTTGAGCCAAAACTTTAACGCAAGATTCCCTTCTAAATCTGTCTATAATAAAGTATCTCTAATCAATAACAGAAAACAATGAAACCTGTTCCCACTGCGTCTCTGATGCAAGAGCTGAGGCACTTTAGTGGCAGTTAATGGGAAATGAATCATGCGTAATTGGACAGTAGTCTACAGCTGCTTTTTAAAATCTGACAGTCATTACTGATTTATGAATGAAAACACATAAATCACTGCAAAGTTCAACCGGTTGGAGCTGAGTTGTGCAGTTGAGTGCACTTGGATTTGTGGGTTACTACAGTGGCCTTTGCATTTGTGGGTCATGTAGCAGGTGTGTGTGAATGTGTTGTGGTGGCACCATAGAATCAGGCTGTGTCTACTGACTGGATTTATTTGCCTCCATGGTGAGAGGATGAGACAGCAGCACTGGGCATTGGGCCCCCTGCTCATGTCCTCTCTTGCCCTCAGAATGTGAATCTTCTTTTGTTTCACTGCTGTTTGTCTCTCTTTCTCACTTACTTTCAGTCAGGCCAACAGAAATAGGACAGTGTGAATGTATAATATTAAATATTAAAATATAGTTAAATATGTGTTGTCAGTATGCTTCTGCCCTTTTACTGTAGAATAATAATCTTCCTTTGCATATTCTAGCTTAGAAATTCAAGGTGTGAGCACAGGTCCTCCTGAAGCAGAAAGGGTTAAGGGCCATGCTCAAAGGCCCAAAAGTGGCAGCTTTTAGTGAACCTGGGAATCAAAATAGCCACCACTGCCCTCCAAAAAGTTTGCGATCATTGCACAGGCTGGGAATCAGACCTGGGTCCAAAATGTGTGATACATATGGGGATCAAACTTCCAACCAATGTTGGGAAGTAGTGTCACTCCAATTTGCAGCATTACGAGTAAAATAACATTTCTTTCACTAGTATGGTGGTAAAGTTTCAGAATCAAATAACTGTTTTATGGACCATGTCATGTGGTAGTGTTCGCACAAGCCAATCATTTCTGAAGCTCAAGCACAATGGATATTTCTGCTGGTCAGAAATAAAACGGAGGAAATTCCAATGTCTATGACAAGGACAGATACGTGTAGCCAAGAACAGAAACAAGTAACATTCCATGGGCTGACTCTTATAACAGAGGAATAAAGGGAATACAGACACCTAAGCTTGAATGTAGCTGATGGCAAGATGGAAGAGATAACCTGCAGTGTCGTTCCTGTAGTAGGGATGGGCAATATGACTAAAAAACTCATAACTCATGTGCTAAAGAGAGATGGCGATATATTGAAATTTGATATATGATATGAAAACCTTAACAAGGATTAATGTTGAAGTATTAGTATTAAATTGTAACACCAAAACACAGCACACAGTAATAACAGTGATGTTTGTACAATTTGACCAAGACTGTACTCTGTAAAGTGTCATCCCTTAGGAAACCAAACTATTTCCACACAAATGACTCACTAACTTTTTTTTTTTTTTTTTTTTTTTTTTTTTGGGGGGGATATTCAATCATAAACAGATGAAGACCTGCACAAGAGATGCAATATTACATTACATGCCCATTTTCTTTATTTCCTAAAAAATCTTAATATATCGATATTTATGATATTTTCCTCAGCCCTAGTCTCTACCACGACAAATACAAATTCCAGGACATCTATAGGCTCTTTTATGCTCAATATTACACATGCATATTGGCACAGATGAAGCTTTCTGTTTATAATCTGCATTCATTTGTGCACATTCTGTGAAAGCTTACAGATGCAGATGGAAAGAAGCAGTACCACGGAAAACTGGAGGGGCAGCCAAGTGAAACATGACCATGGCCATGCAGACACAATGAAGATGAAACTCAGGCAGAAGATCAGCTGTGTCACCGAGTTAGGAATTTTAACCACCTGTTTGATCTTCTTTTTTGGTACATATATTATCATGACCACCTCCACCATTGCCATGTTGAACTGGACTCTGAGACTCAGTGGTCTCATGTGCAGGCATTATGATTCGAGTATCGCAGGTTTGAATCCCAATAATTCATAATAATTCATAGAAATGCAATTGTCTTGTGACAAAAGCCATACTGTTTGACTATCAGTGTTTGTATGGTCTTACTTTTTTCCCTCTAACACAATAAAGATTTCATAGTTGTTTTTATGATAGAGAGATTTCCAGGCCCTGCTGCAGCAAAGCATCCCCAAACCATAACACTTCCTTCACCACGCTTCACAGTTGTAATGAGGTTCTTGTGCTCAAATGCTGTGTTTAGTTTCCACCAAACATGTCTTCTGTTATTGTGCCAGAATAATTCATCTTTGATATCATCTGTACAAAGCACATTGTTTAGGTGTTCTTTGGCATTAGCCATGCTCTCTCTGGGTGGGTAGATGGCCTCTCTCCCCATATCACACCCAGTGTGATTCTGGCCTGCGCAGGTATGTATTAGCTATTGTATCGGAACTGGGCATTGGCTGCGAGTTGGCTGCCCAGCAATGATGCAATGATGCAACGGTTCCTATTGTTGCATTGTATGTAGGGGGAGAGTCATACCAGGGTTGGGTAATTGACACTTCCTAATTGGTGATGAAAATTGGGATAAATAAATAAAAAGCAAATAAACAAAATAATGAGTTAAATTATTAACAACAAGAATAAAAGACAAATGGACAAGAAAAAACATGTAAACTGTTAATTTTCACATTTTCTGATACTGTGCTTTTGAGAATCCATACATTATTGCAAAACATATCACAATACACCAGTGTATAGATATTTTCATACACCCCTACCCAGTACCTCTGTAATGCGCACACACACTGACACTCACACACACACTCACACACACACACACACACACACACACACCCACACACACACACACACACACACACACACACACACACACACACACACACACACACACACACACACACAGCTCTCTCTGACCTCACTATGACCTCCATCCCCCATTCACAATGTGAACCACTAACACCACTGGCCCCTCACTTGACCTGGGACAGACCTTATCACATGAGACGGCTGTGATTAGCACACTTGGCCTCTCTGATCCCTCAACACACTCCCATTCAGGATACAGAAAAACAACACTGCTTTGCTGTCTTAGTGTCAAGCCACTGGTTCAGAAATACCCCTGAGTTACTTCAACTAATCTCTATCCATGTCTTCTTTAATGCACTTTCAATTATTGCACAAAAGCTGCATTTACTGCATTTAATACTACACTTAAATTCAAAAACCCAGTAAATCCAAACACTTAAAACAGTACGAAGAATTTTGGTTTTGACTCACTTAAAAAATTCCACTCCTAACAGATTACTTTGGCAATTAAATCCTTCTGCATGTACAATGATATTCAGTTGCCTCTGAAACTCTGTGCAACAGTAGCTGAGGAATCTCGTCAGATAATTGGGGTGACCTCAGAGGCAGTAATTCTTCACCCGGGACAGAGATAAGGGAACTGAGTGCATTTACAGTGCATTACAGTGACTGTTAATAGTGGGCGAGTTCCCACCCAAGCAGGAACGAGACAATGTCTCATGGGGTGCGGCCAGGCCAGGCCAGGCCTGTTCACCATCTGTGCTGAAATGATCCTTAAACGGCAGGCAGCTGAGGGAATCAGGCTTCTAAGCCCACCAAAGCTGACCCTGCTGAGTGTTAAGAATGTAGACCAGCTCACTGCTGGTAGCTAAGTACAGGGGGAACAACTTCAGTTATGAGGTGTTGATGAACCCATGTGGTTGTTCACACATAAAACATGCTGAGTGACCTCACTTGACTGCCAGAAAGCACAAACCATGCTCAATGTCTATGGATGGGTTTTATTATTTGTTTAATAACTGCTTCAGAACAAGCCTTTCTCCACATGGTCTTGCCATGTCCTTTGGGAAATCCCCCTCCTTCATCTTAAGGGCCATTCCATGACATTAATAGCTGGAGTGAAGTTGATTACATGAGCCATCAGAGGGGTGAGGAATAGAATGAACACAAGTGTCGATTTGGCAGCAGAACGTGCCCAGCAATCATGGTGATCTAGTGCATTTCCCTTTTGAAACCTCCCAAAATGGGTGGATGAACCCCATAGAAGCATAAAGCAGTTTACCATGATATTAAAACAAAGCTCACAATCAGGCAAATCATTTACTCACACGATTTCTCTACGTTATGCTCAGAGTTGGAGAAGTGCAAGTTAAGTGCATGGCTTAGCTCCTTTTCTGATGTGAATGAAAACCTGTGTAACATATTGTATATACGACAGGTAATATTCATTTCATAATTCAGTTCAGTTTTCTATTCAGTTCAATTCAATTCTCAATTGAGTTCAATTCAATCCTGTACAATTTGTTTTAGTTCAGTTCTCAATTCAGCTCAATTCAACTCAGTTCAGTTCAGTTCTCAGTACAGGTCAGTTCAGTTCAGTTCTCAATTCAGTTCAGTTCAGTTCAATTTGGTTCCATTTAGTGACTTTTACTGACATTTAGTTGCAGTTTAACCAAAGCACCATTGAAGTGACTAACATTTAGGTGCACCTCACCTCACTAAAATGAATTTGCTGTGATTCACCACTGTCACAGCAATTAAGTCCATGGCTTAGTCATGTCTGGGAAACCGGCGCCTGAGTTTAAGCATTTCAAAGCCACAAAGATATTCTGTTGCTAACAAACAACATTAAAGCGAGGAGAGAGAGGGAGAGAGAGAGAGAGAGAGAGAGAGAGAGAGAGAGAGAGAGATCATGCTCCTGTCTCTTCATGACATGGTTGTGTTTACCTGTGCATGGCTTCATGTTATGTGAGCATGTGAATGTGTGTGTATGTGTGTGTGTGTGTGTGTGTGTGTGTGTGTGTGTGTGTGTGTGTGTGTGTGTGAGAGGTTTTGTCCAGCAGGGAACAGAGAGTCTGCCAGCAATCACAGAGTGTCTGGAGGAGACTCCCTACTGCCCTGCCTCTCTGGACCAGCCCAAACAACATCATCATCATCATCCACACTGCTCATTACAGCTCCCCCCTGCTCTGCTTTCACACAGAGAATGCAGCATCCAGAGAGAGAGAGAGAGAGAGAGAGAGAGAGAGAGAGAGAGAGAGAGAGAGAGAGAGAGAGAGAGAGAGAGAGAGGGAGGTTACAACAGTTAAACTGCTGGTAATCCAGCAACTGAATTTGAAACCCCAGACAGCCTTGTGAACACATTCAGTACAAAGATGAGGAATTTGCTAATGCACACACACACACACACACACACACACACACACACACACACACACACACACACACACACACAAGCTTTACTCATCACTGGTCTCCCTGCCAGTCCCACCCTTTTGTCTGCTGAATGCCAAGCATTGCTGTTCTCTCTACTGCTCCACTTCTTCCAGCAGTCTCTCTCTCTCTCTCTCTCTCTCTCTCTCTCTCTCTCTCTCTCTCTCTTCTCTCTCTCTCTCTCTCTTCTGTACTCCTTTCTTTCTTTTTGTCTGTATATTTTTTACTCTGCCTATTCTTGTACTCCCTACTATTTCCTCCTCCCTTTCTTTCCCTTCTCTCTCTTTCTCCCCCTCTTTCTACTCCTTTGTATACTTTTTGTCTGTTTCTTCTTGCCTCCGCTTGTTTCTCTCTTTCTCAGTCTCGCATTTATCACCTTCACATTCTCTTTCCAACTTTTTATCTCTCTTTTTCTTTCTCTGTTCTTTCTTTTCCTTAGCCGTTTCTTGCTCTGCCTGTTTGCCCCCACCCCGCGCATATATACTCTTGAGCACATATAAGCTCTTAATACTCACCCTCTAATCTGTGCTCATAGCAAACCTGAAATCCCATGCAAAGTGTAATCTTGGACCTTACACAAAGTGTCACTGTGCCAGTGATTCACACACACACACACACACACACACACACACACACACACACACACACACACACACACACAGCTGTACACACATACCAGCATCAAACAATAAACATGAACAGCACTTAAGTGAAACTTCAGCTCAGAGAGATGTAGCAGAGAACACAACACAATGCCTGTACAGTAACAGTATATGAGTACAGTAAAATAACAGGACTATGAATAGAGACAGAAGATACAGAACTCACCGTCAGATCAGATTCACTGCCTCACACAAGCCCACAGAGAAGAGAGCCCAAGTGCCCTCTCTGGGATTCTGTTACCTGATCAGGAATGTGTGTGAAAGCATTCACCGTCTTCTTCTAAAGTGTTCGAGGAGTTTACAGTGTGTGTGTGTGTGTGTGTGTGTGTGTGTGTGTGTGTGTGTGTGTGTGCAGCACTGCAAACCACTGGTGCATTAATCGTGACAAACATCAGTTCAATGAAAGGTTTGTTGTTGTGTCTAATGTGACACAATACGGCTCATTCAGCACCCACGGCCTGTGTGGCATGCCTCTCTCTCTCTCTCTCTCTCTCTCTGTCACTCTCTCTCTCTCTCTCTCTTTCTTACACACTGTGAGATTCCACCCTGTCAACTTTGGAGAGCAAAAAGCAACCAGTGCTACTTTTGTACTCTGAAGCCAGAAAGAATTATCCATGTGTGTGTGTTCTGCAAAGCTAATTGATGGCATATTAGGGTTCCCACTACTGTTAGATACGCAGGCCTTGTATCTCCACTGCTTCAGAACTAAAGAAACAAACTCAAACACCAAACATGTCTCGGCTGATTGACTATATTTGGGGATTTGCTTGGCTTTGACATGGAGAGTTCAGCAGAATGGGAACTGCAAACAATTACAGTCGAGCCCCAGATGCATTTAGTGTATTTAGTGAAATGCTAATTTACACTATTGTGGAACTGAGTTTTCAGATATCTGTTACTTGTTTGCCTTTTTGAGATTTAGGTTTGGTGAAAAGCGTTGTGCAAACTGCATCCCAAACTACGCTAAGTTGTTAATCCCAAACAGATTTACTCATGGGGTTTCTGACACTGTTTGACATATTACAACTTTTGGTCAGTCCTGCTTGCCTTAAAATGGCCTTTAAAAGAACACTGTATGGGTACTATTCAAAAAACTTTTTAGGGTTTAAAATCCCTATCTAATTTTTTTTCTAACCATTATCTATATTTTTGCGGTTAATTTATTGTGAACTTGTAGGAAAAAAATATGTTGGTGTTTTCTGTGGAAATATTTTTTCCACAAACATGGCTGTGCCAAAAACAACAACAACAACAACGTCAATAATAATATTATACTAATAATAATAATAATAATTAAAAACACCACCAGATTCATGATCTGATCTTGTCTGCACAGTTGCATTTCTGCCAGTCATTCTGAGCTTCCACATACTTTTTGCAGTTTTGAACATGTCAATTGCACTCATACAGCCAGTGTCATATTTGTGACAACTGAGATTCTAGATGATACATGTATTTATGAGATGTGTTGTTTCTTTTAATGGATATTGTATTGATATGTATTTGGAATGTGATCAAAATTCAGGGCAGTGCCATGTCTTCGGGGGAGAAGGAAGTGTGGCTTTATCCAGGAAATCTGGCATTTAGTGAAATTTCCTTTCTAATTTTATTTTTTTTATGCTCAGCAAAGACCTTCACCAAAGCCAACATTCCCATCTTTATGCCTCATATGTGAGTGTACTCATAACCACATAACCAATCCCATTAAAGATCTCTTGGTTCCACATGGTTTAAGGTGTGTGGTGATTAAGATATTACTCTGGTTTGTTCTGAGACTTCCCTTGACTACAAATGGTCCCAATTACTGTGCTGTTTATTTACAGATGCTAATTGATGGCAGATGTTACTTGTTAACTACATTTGCCTGTAATAGTGCAAAATGAATGCAGTTTAACTTTTATACATATCAAACATGATCTTACTGATCCACTACATTTTGGCAAACCATCACTCAGAGTAGAACTGGTTAGTTGTGAGTTATCTTCATCAATGTGACATGTTTACTGTAATGGTAGGTATTTGGCCTTGTTTTTGGTGAGTCAGGAAACCAGATGTTGAAGTTGTTTATTAAATATGAATATCTTGGCATGAGTTCCAACTGAAAGTATCTTTTTGTGTTTCTCTCTACAAAGCATGTTTCAGACATAGGCAGAGTGCACTCAGGCCCCGGCGCAGTCCCTTTAAACCGATGACTTCAAACGTCTGGTATTCTCATCCTGCACTGAAGCAGACCAGCGGGCGTCCCACAGAACGAGCTGCAGCCCACGCCAGGCCATGTAAGGCCGGCCGGCAAGCCCCAAAAATAAATTCGAAAGACGATTGGGGCGAGGGAGAATAGATGGAGGGAGATTCTGGGGGAGAGGGAGGGAGAAATACGATAGGGAATGAAGGGAAAGACGAAAGACAAGAAATCTCTCCCTACTGGAGGTTTTAAAACGCATAAGCTAAAAAGTGGCAATTCAACTGCATCAACCTTGGAATCACTGATGGAAAGAAGGACAATGAATGATAATATTCAGAAAAGTATACTGACAGGCATGGGACTCTTTTAAATGATTTTTAATTAAAGTAAACTGAATGCCCATTAATTATTACTCCCCCTTCCCCTTCAAACGAGAGAAAGATGAGAAAGCACGCGCTGGCACTGTTTTGAAAACCAAGTGTTGATGGAATCAACAAGCCACAAATCCGCAACTAGGACATAACTTGCTGTGAATGAAGGACAGCATCTATGTTTTGGTTAATGATGTCTATACCTGTTCGTGATGGTGTAGAGTGTTGACAAAAAATCAATGCCAAATTCATAAGTGGGGGTGATGCTATCAACATCACTGACTCAGATACTGGGTTTTAGAGGAAAATGAGAAGGAGGGGCTTGCTCTCTCTCAATTTTCAGGACCAAAGTCCCGAGAAGGGGCCTGAGAAGGGGATGGGATAATGATGTCATAAGCAGGAGATATGGAGGCAGATGTAAACACACAGGGTATAGGTTTAATGTACATAAGAGCCAAAAATAAAACAAGCAAGAAAATAAACAAACAAACTCAAGATTGAATAAATAAACTAAAGGGCTTGGACTGAACTGACCAAAATACATAGACAGAAAAAGTCGAACCATGAAGGCTGTGAGCAAACACATGGACATCCATACAACAGACAAAGACTCACAGAAACAAAGGGCTACTTATACACAGACACAGAATAGACACACCTGGAGAAGGTAATGAGAGGGCAGCACTACAAAGGAGGCATAGTAGGGCACACTAATGACAGGGCGGAGTCAAGACAGAAAACACAAGAGAACCATAGAAAATTATTACTGCAGACAAGGAACAGAATGGAAACGAGACTGGACAGAAGTGTGACAATTGATACAAACATAAAAACACAAAAATTATACAGGACATTCTGTTTTGTTTTTTTACTAATGTTAAATATTATGAAGAGCTTATTATAAATGTTCTCTTAAATCATTACAAATAACTCATCACCATTATTGCATTTTTCTGGATGATTAATTCCCAACAGGATTTCTGAGCTCTGAACTGTTTTATTGTCCTTACAAGCAAAAAACTCTATTTTGGTGTGAAGTAAATTTTTGATCAAATCATGGTCTGTTATCTAAATATCTAAATTCTGTTCATATTTACATATCAAAGGAAGACACATTTGAGTTGCTTAAGATGGCAAATAAATACCTATAATTTAAAGTGAATAAATTTACATTTATCAGTGGGAAGTTAAGTCCATTTGGGTTACTTATTGGTCCTCTAAATTTAGTAATACAGTATTTAACAGTATTAACACAAGTGCTTGTTTCACATTATGTCTAAAGGTACAAAAACGTCTAATTAAGGATGAAACATATTTTTAGATCAATGCAAAATTTCATATTCAAGTCTGAGCTAACTGTGTGTTTTCTCTTGATGTTAGATGGAAATGAGGGGTGCAACATTTTATCAGTTTAATATTATTTGGCCCCTGGTGACTGTAGTGACATGGTGGTGGCAAATGTCATTATATTTTGATGGAAAACACAGAATTGATCTTTTGGTTTTACAAATGAGTTGTATTGTTAGTTCAAGCGAGTCGGGTTGAAGATATAAGTAGTTCATATATAGGTCTCAATAAATTCATTAGGGGCCCAGTACCAGTGGAACACCCCATAGTACAGCCCCCAGTGTAATACTGCCCACTCTTCCTGGTAGTTGTAGAGGTAATTTTAAGCAGGAGCTGTTCCACTCAGCACATCATCAGGACCCACATGTGAGGCTCTCTGCCTAATCTGGGGGGAGGGGGGTCACTGAGTGTTTCTGTCCGTCTGCATACAGTGAGTGGGCTTATTATGACGGGAATCTCCTGCCTCTGTCCTGTGTTTTTGATGAAGCCCGCGTGCTTCCCAGCCACCGTGCAATGAGTGTAATTTCAAGCCAGGCACATTAAAGTAAAAGAATCCAGATGGATGATTAACATGGACCACCAACCCCACCCCACTCCTACCACCAAAAAAAACTCCCACTTTGAAATCAGTTGCTGGAAAATTTCAGGGGAATAATTATCTAAAGCTCCATGAGAGTGACAGCAGCATGAGAGGTCCATTGTGCCTAAATGTACTGTAGTTTAACATGTAATTTACAACACTGAGAGAGAGAGAGAGAGAGAGAGAGAGAGAGAGAGAGTTTCCTGTTTTCCATCTAGTGCTGATTAGTATTTAGAGTACCTTACTCATTTTGTGTATAAGAGACAGCTCTCTCTCTCTCTCTCTCTCTCTCTCTCTCTCTCTCTGTCTGTCTGCAGGTGCAATGAGTGCTTCTCTTCCTATTGTGTTCGTAAAGCTTTCAGGAAGGAACGCCTCATTTCTTTTGGTCTACTTAAGCCAAGCTCCTCTTCGTCGAGCTTTTGAACGCTCTCAGTCTTGTCACACACTTCTTAAATTACTGCCTCTTCCCCCCGTGCCCACTGGGCCAGGCTGGGAGTGAATGAAACAGTGTCAGGAGGGTGTTTGAGTTTGTGTGGGTGCTGTTATCTCTTCTTTGAGTGAGCTTTCACTCACAGGCCTAGATGCATGCTTTCTAGGTCACACAGTCTACTGGAAGCATCAGTGTATCCTGTCACCATCTTGTGGTTACAATAGGAATGGCTTGAAGATGGCTGAACGTACTTCTATATACTATAATAGACTAATTTAAGGGTCCGACATCACTGACACAGGTATTCAGTTGTGCAAAAACAAGCCTTAGAAAACCATTGGCAATGTAATGGGGCCAAAGCTGCAGATGAGTCCAATGTCACCATTCTCAATGCCAAGATTTGACTAATCCAAGAGTGTTCGTAATCCTGAGCAGATTGCTCATGTTTTAAAGGGGCATTAGGAAGTCAAAACTCTTTATTTTGTCATGGTTGAATAATGAGAGTTTGGTACACGAACACCACCTCATTGAAAGACTTACTCAAAGCCGTTGAAATTGTAAAATGCAATGATGCCTTTAGGAGAATGTTGTGTTGTTAACACTAGAAAGCAGTTCATAACCTCCAAACTCCGCTAGTTATGGGATTTTGAACTTGGGGTTGGTGAGGCTCTGCTGACTTTCAGAAAGGAAATCCAACTAAAATTTCATACTTCAGAAGTTTAATGCAGCACAAGTAAAAGCTGGGAGGGTCTGGGAAACTACTCAGCCAACATGCTCATGTGGGTTTCACATGGGAGAAACTTGGGCTAGGTGGGTTACTGGGACCCAGTTTGGCCTTTCAGATGGGCCCCATTATTACACAGCCCAACCCATGCTAGTGTGGGGCTCATATGGGTGAAACGTGGGCATGGATTCTAAGTGGGTTTGTACATGTACTGTTACTGGAATCCGGTTGTTCCCAAATGGACCCCATAATTACACCGCTCTCATCTAGGCACCATGTGCACTGTACGACCCATCACGGACCCAGGTGGTCATACATGTGGTCATACATTATGCTCAACATATCTATCATGATCAAACACTGCCTATAATAGCATTTCAAAACAAACGTGTACAATAACTGTAATGGCTCCACCTGCTGGCCTCAGGAGGAACCGCCAGGTGTTTGTTTTGACGTTCTGCTTTTGTTCGGATACAAATGAGAGGGATTTGGCCTAGTAGTTGTATGTCATGTTGCGAGATTTACATTGTCAACAATGTATGTTTACAGCTCAATGGTTTATCTATGCATAAATCTGATCAGATCTGTGATAACCCTCACAAAAATGTCCCACACGATTCCTGCAAAAAGTGGGAAAGATTTTTCTGCAGGAATATAATCCTACAGGATTTTCAATGATCATTTTCCTGTGGGATTCCAGAAGGAATCCAGGTCTGTTATGGAATTTCTATACTGTTCCTTTACAATTTCCTGCATGTAATTTTTGAGAAAACCAACAGGAAACTGGTAGATGAAAATACCTGCATATTTTATAGAACTTAAATAATTTAAATTGAACATGTAGAAATGCTATTGTGCAGCAATAAATCCTGCAGATTCAGTCCTGCATGTTCTCACTAGGCCCTGTAGGAATCAGGTTTTAATCAGTTCTGAATTAGTCTCCTACAAGATGCACAAACAGTGCAGCTTTACATCCTATAGGACTACTGAAGGAATATTTGTAATTTGTTAAAATATGTAATTCATGCAGAATTCCTCCAGGATTCCTTCACAAATTATCAAATTCCTGCAGGACTTTTAAAAATGGTTCCAAAACCTATTTAGCATAACCTACATGTTTGGATTTACAGTACAGTGCATGACTCTGCACAGGAATGATGCTTGGCTGCTGTTTGAGGACCAGGAGGTTTAGCAGACTATGGGATTGTACTGAAGCTCTTTATACTCAGCCGGTTTTGTGCAGCAAGCCACAAAGATCAGCAGTTACAGAGGAAGGCAGAAGTGTGAGCAACTCCACTGCCTGTTTGTTTCTGTAACCCCCCCACCAGTCCCCACAAGGACAGAACAGCACACAGGCTGTGTGTGGATATTACACGGAGAACTGGCAGCATCAGACAATCATGAAGCTCCAGCACCTGCTCTGGATCACCGTCTTTATGCCTGGCCCCTGCATGGCAGGCAAATTCAACAGGACTAGTGCTAGTACTTTCTCAGAGGCCCAACTGCATCCCAAGAGATCCCAGCTGGAGCTTCTCTCTATGGGCCAGAAACAGCTGTTTTCTGAACTGGGTGAAAATGCTAGGCAACTGGCTGAAAAGGAGAGTCTGGTGGCTCTGGAGCTGGCCAAACAGATACGAGCTCTGGAGGAGATTCAAAGACGGAGGAAGGGGGTTATAAGTTCAGGCACTCAGGTAAGGGTGGGTGGTATGATGCTAGGATGGTTAGGACAATAATTATGTTTTAATATTGTAGATATTGTCAAGATATCACTTCCTGTGAATGAAAAATCAATGTAAAATAATGGGCTAATTAATATAATGCTAATTAAGATATATTACCTCAATTGCCTTAAAACGAAATGCTACCATGAATGTTTTCCTCATCAGAAAATTTTATTTGACTAATAATATCTTGACGCATACATCCACATTATGTTGGGGCTCCCAGGTGGCACAACTGTCTAAATGTTGGCAAGAAGGGTGTTGCCATCCTGATTCTGAATACATTTGCTCCCAGGACCGATTCTGGGCTTATTTGAGGGAGGAGCTCAATTATGCTGTAATTATCCTGTCATTATAATTGCTTTCACACAGAAGAATTCTATTCAATTTTGTGGATTGATTGCTCAATTTCAAACATCACTTTGCTGCATGCATGAGTCCGAGTTCATGCATTTATAGCTTTTCATTTTCCTTGGATATAAACAGTCAAGCCTGGAGAATACAGATTTCTGAATCATGGCATTTCACTGTGCAGGAATACCTGTAAACAATCTGTTCCTGGAGGAGGAGTGTTTTTAGCCAAACAAGTGGAAGCAGTCATGTGACAAAATTAATCAATCAGGCAACCTCTCGTGTCGCCAGGAGCAAATAACTTCAACACTTGCAGGATCGAAGTAAAGTTGACTTGAACACCTTGACCACTGATTTCAGGAGGTCCAGAGATCTGTCCTGTGGACCACTCCAGGGCTCGAAAACAGCTTTCACACTCAAACATACTGATTTTCTCAGAGCAAGTACTCCCAGTTTGGGGGAAAAACACTAGTGTGAAAATACCCTAGCACAACGTAATTTGCCTTACTTTCTCTGGAATGGTAGGATGACCCTCACTTTCTCCCAACACTCAGTGCTTTGCAAGCAAACATAAGTTCTCATTCAAGACTGCTTGCCATTAATGTCAGGTCCCCCCCAGAATTGGGATGTGGAGCAGTAGAACTGGATTGACGGTGCTCCATCCAATACTTCTTGGATGGGTTGCAGAGTTGGGGATGAGGTTAGGTGGTGATCATCCAACATCCTGACTTCACTAACACTCTTGTCATTGAATGCAATCAAATCCTGCTCAAAATGCTCAAAATAGATTTAGTAGGAAGTCTTCCAAGGACAGTAGAGACAGTTACTCCAGTAGGATAAACTCTTTTTAATGCTTTATACTTCAGAAGAAACTATGAATGAGCAGGTGTCCCAATACTTGTTTATATAGTGTATCATGTTTCATGGAAATGTCTCCAGCTGTAAATAAGTTGTATTTGTTTACATATTGCCCACTCCAATACACAGACGAGGGCTGACCTTCAGTTGCTCACAGCAAGGTTTGAGAGGCTACAGACTGTGACCTGGAGGCTAAGGAATGAACTCAGCACCCTAAAGGCAAGTCATGATGGAGCAGTCCAGCGGATAAAAAAAGTCCTCACTATAGTTCTGCTGTTAACTGGGTCAGTGTCTCAGACACACTCTCCAGTAAACATAACTCAGCTCAAGGTTAGTTTATTGGCTTATCTTGTGTTGACATGAATTCCTTTATAGCTGTGGAGAATGTGTCGGGCTGAAGCTTATCACTTATTATGTGTCTCCTTATAGGAGTTGGTAGACTCCCAGTCTAGAAGACTCTCCAGCTTGTCCAAGGAGTTATCAAATCAGGATGAGGTCATGTTGAAACATCAGAAGGACGTCACTGACCTTGAAGAGCAGGTGATTGTGAAGATTCATTACAAGAACTCTGTGAGAAAAAAGCCTGCATGCTATGTAACAGCATATGTATGTAATATGTAGTATGTTAATGTAATATGATTTTATGGTAAGTCAATGTGGACCATATTGGTCTATTCATTATGAAATGTTCAGAAGTGGCTTAATAACTGGAGTTACTAGGTTTTATAAATACTATTTTATATATAAGCCTTTTTGGCACTGCTGGTGCTAAATTCTACTGGAAATGAAAAACAACATCTCCATAAAGCTTAAGTGCAGATGGAAGCATTAAGTGTTCTAAAACTTCATGGTAGACTGTGTGTTGACTTTAAACTTGACAAAACAGTGTACTAACACCAGCAGATCACAGAATGCTTCATATTAGACTTCAGACACCTTGGATGCCTTTCCACTTTTCCTCCAGAATATTGAGGCTTGACTCTTGATGCATTGACAACAGCCTCAGTCCACTATTTCTCCTAAGTAGAATCAACTTTTCTCCATTATCCTCTTGGGGAGGAACAGGCTGTTCCTGGTACACCTCCAAAGGGAGACAACCATCCTTATGAAACAACAATGAATCAACTTGGAGTTTGTAGGTCCTCCTCTTGTCCTGACTACTGTTGCATATTGCTTTGACATGTTTTTTCATAAAATGAACTAAACAAACAGCTGGACATTCTTCATTGCTGTCCACAGACACACCTAAACCAATTCCCATAGGTTACTAACTCGTTCCCACACCTCACTAAATGACAGCCACAACTTTTTTAATTTATGTGGGATGTCACTTTAAGGGTTATGTTTTATAGTTAATTGAATTCTGGAACAGTTCAGGTGTCTGGTGTATTCACCTCCAGTCTAGAAATCTAGAATTTCAGTCCTATCGGTATGTCAGTTGCGTATTTTTTGCAGTGGGTCTGTTGGTAGTCCTTTCAGATTTAATTTTAAGTATTAGTACAACACAGACTTAAAGAAAAAATGTTTTCAAACAGCCGGTAAACATCAGTGTATGACACACATACTGCTCATAGAATTCTTTGTACAGCCTTTTCATCTCAAGCAGTATAACAAAAAGATGTTTGGCAGGAGTTTCCAGCAGAGCCAGCTGTGTTTGTGTTAAGAAAGTCAGATGAAGAGTTGAGGTCATTCTCTGTTTACCACAGGTGTCTGACCAGGGGGCCAAGAACCAAGGGCCCTAGCAGAGAGGCTGCTTCTTCTTCAACTCACTCTCCTTCCACTAGTCAAGTCTTGATTTCTGTGCATAATAAATACCAATTAAAATAATTTCATATACATATAAATGTTCACATAAATGCTTTTAAAAATCCTCTGTCTGCATCATTCTTTATTCTTAATTACAGTCCTGTGCATGTTCATTCATTGCAATACAAAATACCTTCTGCCTCAGCAGCTGGAGGTAAATGAGGCTTCATCATTGCATTGTTCCACACAAGTTCATTCAAAATAGTTCTGAATGTAAGGCTCCATTTACATTCAGTCCATTTGATTTAGTCAAAGAGTTGAACTTCTGCAGATCTTGATCCTCATGGTGGTCTGAAAGCCAAATGTGGTAAAGGTTGTCTGAGATGATTTGGTGGATTGGAGACCACAAGTTCTTAAAAGGTTGAAACAAATGGCTTTAGATCTGTGGTGCACACTTGAAAACAAGCTCAGAACCATGAACTCTAGCCTAAATCTGAGAAAAAGTGAGGGAGAGGGGATTTACAAAGGGGCATTAAACAAAGAGGACTTTTTTACTGACATATTAAACATATGTCTGAACACGCAACAGACATTTAAAAATGTTTTATGGACTTTGTGTGACACACACACACATACGCACACACACACACACACGCTGACATTCTCCAGCACTGATAATGTAATAGGATGATACAGATAATCCACATAAATGGAAGTTCAGTTCAATTTACTGAACTGATTCATTCAGTAGTCCATTTAATTGAATCAAAAGTTATGTTCAATTTGTTCTAATCTTCTATGTGTTTCGGAAGGAAAAAAATCTATATCTAAATTGTCAAAAATATTTTTGTTTGTTTTATTTACATTCCCTGAATGTCTCTACAGACTCATTAGTGTCATTCTCTATGTTGCTCTTAACCCAACAATATAAAACAATACAAAAAAACAAAACACATCAATAAACCAAGGCTGTTAAGGCTGTCTGGTACACTACATAATGTGTAAAAAGATATTTATGAATATTTTATAGTGTAAAAGATGTTAGTTCAGCTTTCATTTAGCAATATCTGAAATACATAACATTTGCAGTTTCAACAAATTTAAATATATGGACTTTTATCTTTATTTTAACAGTATTTATAGATGAAGGTGATCAAACTAAAATACTATTGGAATCAGGCACAGCACTGAAGACATTATAAACTTCCAATTAGTTTGGTATGTTCTTGATTGTTAAAGTGAGTGGGATCACCCTGACGAAAGAGTTCTCAGAAGGTTCATAAAGAAAGTTGTAGATGCATATGAGAATAAGAAATCAGACTTTCAACAGTTGCGGACATTTAAAACTGACCAGGTTAAACTGTCCTAGCATTATCAACCTAACCGCAGGCTGCAAGGTGCATTAAAAATTCTCCAACAAAAGATGCATTTAAGCCCCACCTGCTGTAGTTTAGCCCCGCCTGCTGTAGGGCGGTAGCCCCGCCCCTTCACGTTATAAGGTGTGAGTCATCATATACTGCTTTTTATTAAGGCCAACAATACAGCCTGGTTTCAGGTTGGGAAATTGCCATATTTCATTATTTACATTACTTCAACCACAGAACTGTCAAATGTCATATGTCTCACACACACATATATATATATATATATATATATATATATATATATATATATATATATATATATATGCATTTCTGCATTTTTTACGAATTATTATTTAATATGTTACATTGTGTTATGCTTACACATTGGAGATGACCTCTAATGTTTTATTATTATTATTATTATTATTATTATTATTATTATTATTATTATTATTATTATTATTTGTTGATTTTTTTGAATCGGTTGGTCTCGTATATTAGAAAAAGAACCGATTCTGAGGAACCGATTCGTTTGTGAGCCGGACACCGGGCACGGCTGAATCATTAAGCTCCTCTGCACGAGCGCGTCGTGTGAACGTCAGCGGTGAACGAGAAGACCAGCTCGTCCGTGGGAAAGAGCTCCAGACTGCGCCCAGAGGACGGCGACTCTTCAAACGCTTCCTGCAGCAACTTCGTAAGTTTATTCATCGTTTTTAAACGTTGTCGCTTTTGGGGGGCTTCTAATATGACAGATTCGAGTGACTGGAGAACAGCCACGTGTTTATATTCAGTCTACACGTTTATATAAATATCAGGGGGTTCAAACATGGTTTGGATGCTTATTTTAGAGCTGCAGATCGTGCTGTGGGCTGCTGCTGTGGGCTGCACTGGTGCTCTTTATCATTATGGCTGTGTACAATCATTGGAAAATTTGGACACCCCATGAAAACATAAAAAAAACCATTATTTATAAACACATGGATATTTGATGTTGATTTGATATTGAACAATATTGGCAGATGGTGGAAATGCAAATCAACATAAAACCGAGGAAGAAATGTTTCCACATAATTTGCAATATTTCATTAATAGAATACAATATTCTTGTGAGATACATTTATTACTGCTTAAAATGTGTCAAATTAGAATCAGCTGCAGCTGATTAGAGTGTCATTAGAGAGGATTTTGAAGGAGCCTGTTTTTTTTTACAAGCCTCACATTAGTTAGGTTTGCTCTTGATTGTTAAAAATGAGTGGAATCACCATGGACAGATCAAAAGGGCTCTCTGTGGCCTTCAGAAAGAAGACAGTTGTAAATGTATACAGACTCGGACTCCTTCATATCCAGCGAAAACCATGTTGCTCCATTTTTGTTTGTTTATAGTTTTCTCCATGGTTTGAACCCCGCAGCTGTTTTGCACACTGTGTAAATAATTCTGGATGAGTAGACCAATAGAAATGTTCCAGAATGATTGTTAATTCTTCCAATTTTATTTAAACATCCATGTAATAATGAGAACTTTTTTGTCTTCTGCTATAAAGTTGCCATTTTGGAGATATGTGTTTTTCAATGGATGATATATGTACCATCGCACATTGTTTCAGAAGTCCTGGTCTTTGTCTAGGTTTTCTCTTGCAAACCTTGGTCTTGCTCTGGTGTTTATCGGGGTTTTCACTTTGCACACCTCCCATGATGGTAGTACACTTTGACATCTGCAAGAGCTGCCAGCTACCATGATGACATTTTAGGATTTTTGGTGATCAACACTTGTGGTCTGTTCTCGGCCTGAACTTGCTAGAAGACTTTACCTGGCCATGAAGGAAGTTTTACTCTGGTAATGGAGTAAAAGTAAAAATGGAGTACTGTCATAGAGGGAAATTAACTGATCAAACTACTTCCTCATAACCATGTAGGTGGAACAGGAGTAGGCCTACATGTACCTAAATTGGTAATCTGGATAATAATTTCCATATGCAAACATACAGCACAGCTAATTCTACCGACCTTCAGATGCTGCATGATTTTCCATAAGGACTGAAGGAGGGCCAGATAAGAGGCCAGTCCTACATAAACAACTCCAGAGCAAAACTAGAGCAGCGTTTGACTCATGGTGACGTCTCAGTAAATCTCAGTAAAGTATGAGTGTGTCATCTTTTCCAAGCAGTGTTACAATGGAAAGTCTGTAGGTCTTCAGTGGTGCTTCTAGGCATTTGACTGCTTACAATACTTTCCCAACTGACGTTTAAACTTCATTTAAGTGGATGAACCTGTTTGCTGACTCAGTCTAAATGTGTCCTGTGCTTGGTTTTTACGTCACCTATCATTTGTGCTCTCCTCCTTCTCCACCAAGTGCAAACACATCAAGTCCATGACCCATATCCCTCAGTCCAGCTTTCAGTGATATATGAAATAAAGGGCTATCTTCTGTAGTCTGTTTGTCTTATCAAATTACCAGATTTCTCTGTTTTCTGATGTCAGGTTGCAAGTGCTATACAAATACATTGGATTTGACTTCATTTTGTATATATAATATAACCTTCTGAGCCTTCCAGTGGCTCCTCATCCTGCCTTCACACACTGATTAACCCCCTTACATGCATTTCTTAAATGTGGTGAGAGGATGTGGAAACCTGCTGATGTTTAGGGTGAAAATACTCTTTAAATGCCACCCAAAATGATGGCATCTTTTGATTACATATTGATGAGACTAGATATTGTGATAGATATTGCAATATTCAAGACAATCTATTATTTTCTTACACCCCTAGTGAGAGTATGTTTGTGCAATTTATGTTGTCCGCCTGCCATTTGGAAGATTTGTAGAAAGCTGAGCTTTGCTGGTGATATATAACCGTTCCCAGTTACGGATTGGGAAATACAATAATGTGGAACATGCTAATCTATTTATAAATGGACTAAGGTTTATAGATTAGGCCTCAAATCTGCTTTGCAGTCAGTAGTTCTCCTTTGCCAAATGTCTGTTTTAACTATAGCTATAATTTTTCTCTACCAGCAGGTCTACCAAACTTGTCCACATCTAGATCTGCTGAGATGGCTGACCAATCATTAGACCATTCTCATCTTGTCATCAGCACAGTGTTAAATTTAGCTAACGAACAGTAATTGTATATTAAAACGTGTAATAGTGTGTATTCTGTCGAGAATCTGTTTACTTATTGTCACTTAGAAAACAATTGACCACTGGTGCCTAGACCTTTTTATAGAACTCTCTAATCAGAGGAAGTCTTGCACTTTGGCCTATTTCTGCATGTTATATTAGGGATGGGTGTGTTTAGACAGGTCTCTAGATTAATGTTGCTTTTATCTAATGCACAGTACGTCCAAAAGTTTAGATGCCATCTCCTCCAACCTTTCTTCTGAAATCTAGTGTATTTATAGGGAGTTTGTCCCAACTTTGCTGCTGTGATAGCCTTGCACTAGATGTTGGGAAATTGTTGTGAGGGTTTGATGACATTCTGCCACTATTGAGGCCAGGTACTGATGTTGGATGATCAGATCTGAATCACACACACCTCTCCAGCTCATCTCAGTTGTACTGGATGGAACACAGTTAACCTGCTCCACAGCCCAGTGCTGGCTTTAATTTTACCCCACTAGCTGATGCTTGTTATTAGGAGCACAATTGAGTGCCTGTGTCAGGGATGTCCGCAAACCTCTGGCCATATAGTCACTTCCAGTTATTAAAATAGCAGGCTTGGTCAGTGGCTGCTCATAATGTTTTAAGTTAGATATTAATGTCAATATTACATTTCAATAAGGAGTCATGAAATGAAGCAGTGCTGCTGTAAACACTGCTTGCTGCTCTGCCTGTTTTTAATTGCCTAATAATAGAATATTGCCTGAAGGAGTAAGTGAGAGGGAACCAGAAGAGGAGGGAGGGAGAAGAGAGTGAAAGGTAGTCAGATTGAGTCCATATTTCAGCATAAGTAAAATAAAATCTACCGTTTGAATTCAGTAGTAGATAGAGCATCTTAGTCCCCATCAGTGGCACTGTGTTTACATCACTAAATAACACTGCAAATATGTCATTATGCTTTGTAGAATTAATCAAGGAGAAAGTTTGGGGAAATTTTTTTTAAGTGTTAAAATTTCCAGATTATCGTATCTTGAACTGCTCAAAAGAAATGGTATGATATGATAAAAAGCTAAGTATAATGTTAAAGTATCAGTATTTATTTGTAACACTAAAAATACATTTGTGTGTCTGTGTGTGTCTGTGTGTGTCTGTGTGTGTCTGTGTGTGTCTGTGTGTGTGTGTTAATTGGGAGCATATTTCCTAAAATGTTCAAAAGGTTATGATGCACTTTCAGAATGAAAGCCAATATTTCACTTAACCCCACCCCTAAATATTGAATGTGTAATCACACTTGGCAGCAGTACTGATACCAGAACACTTCAGATAACCATTCCTAATTTAATACATTTACCAGTAGGAAGTAAAGTATGGTCCTCTTACCAAAACCAGAGATAAGAGGAGAGGTGTACGACCTGGTGTGGAATGTGGGAGTGAATGGTCAGTTTGTGTGGTGAGTTCAAGCCATACAGATCCAGATGTTTGTGTGAGATGGGTCGGTTAGGTGTTGTCTGTGCAGTTCAGGGTTTGTGTATCGGCTCTTTTTTTCATTTGTCCAGAGAAAGGTGTGGTGAAGTGGAACACTGTTCTTCATCAGAATCCAAAATTTGGAGATGTTGGTCATCAAGATAGTATAACATAATGACTATAATAGCAGGAGTAAACCATGCTAGTTATACCTTTGACACTAAATAAAAGCCATTCCTTCTGTAGGAATAGAATTAGAGGTCTTCCACTTTCACTGGAATAATATTTTACCAAGCAGGCTTGTAAAGGATCTGTGCCCTTTGTCCACCACTGTGCAGTTTTACATAGCTGACATATTCTTACTGCTATTCTTAGTTCTTAACAACAATATACTCCCTGTAACTTGTTTGTTGTGGGTGGGAGTTTTGAGCAATCCACTAATAGGCCGTCGCCAAACTATTAGGCAAGCAATGATTTCTTAATCTGCATCAATTAGGAACAGAAGTTATAAGGGAGGAGACTAGTCAGAGAGAGAACTCTGGGACACTTTTCTTAAGCCCACAGCTTTGGACCAGGCTTGAACTGCGAGGTACGTATTGAGCACCTCTGTCATTTCTCAGCTGTTGGATAAGGTATTTGTAGTCTTTCTGTGCTTCAGTGTGCTCTATTTTCTAATTAAAAGTTATTATTGTACCATTTTGTTTGATTTGGATGTTATTTTGTTGAATTAAGCAGTTGTTTTGCTTAATGTGAACAGTAAATGTATGGAAGGCACAGTCCCTGAGGGTGGAAAACATGCAGTCTTATAGTAGGCCATAAATGTGTCTCATCATCATTTTGTGGAATCATTGACTACTTGGTTATCTTGTTGTGTGCCCACCCTGTACCCTTGACTGAGTGTGCAGAAAAGTCAGGACCAGAGTTAAACTCACATTTTATGTTCAGTCTAAATGAAATATTTCAATATGGCTTATAGTTCATGACAATCAGAAATCCAATTTCTCAAATTATTAGAATATTGAGTAAATTAGTATTCAAATGGTTCGGCACATGCAACCACAATCATAGAGATGATTGCTAAGGTGATAATTGTCCAGAAGATGATCATTGACTCCCTCCACAAACATATTAATGGAAAGTTGATTGGAAAAGGAAATGTGGTGGGCAAGGTGCATGAGAAACAGGGATGGCCACAGCCTTGAGAGGATAGTCAAGGAAACATGATTCAGCTTAGGAGAGCTTACCAGTGAGTGGACTGAGGCTGGTGTCCATGCATCAAAAGCCACCTCACACAGATGTCTCCAGGAAAGGGGCTCCAACTGCAGCATTCCTAATATCAAACCCCTGCTGAAGCAGAGACAGCGCCAGAAGAGACTTACATGGACTAAGGAGAAAAAGAACTCCTCAGTGCTCCAAAGTCCTCTTTTCAGACCAAGCCAAGAGTCGTAGAGTCTTGTGGAAGTGTGGAGAAGCACAGAATCCAAGGTGTCTGAAGTCCAGTGTGAAGTTTCTGCAGTCTGTGATGAGGCTAACAATGTATGCAGAGAAACAGATGGACTTGCTTTGTTAGGGGTAGAAGATGACCAACACAAATTGTGCTGAAACGGATGAGCTTCTGTCTTTGACTTTTTTACATCTACAAGCTGGAGTGACTAAGTAGAAGTGTCTAATGGAGTGGACAGTGAGCGGACACAATGTTTCCAACACTCCAGCAGCACTGCTGTGTCTGATGCACTCATACCAGCACAACACACACTAACACACCACCATGTCAGTGTCACTGCAGTGCTGAGAATGACCCACCACCCAAATAATTCCTGACCGTCTGTAATTATACGACTAATAATAATCATGTTATTGGTATATAATATTTCTGTGTTAAGTGATTCCCCTTTTCCCCCTCTCCTTCGACATGCAATATTTTGTTCAGACAGCAATGATGTGTATGTTTGGACAGACATGCTGTACCAACAAATGGCGTATTAGTTTTTTGAAGGGAGAAAAATCCTTATTACGACACAATCTCAAGCTTTTCCACTGATTTTGAGTCCTGGAAAGGCTTAAAGAGGCAGCTTTCGATTTAGACGAGGGGAAAAACAACAGTCGCACATGGACATTTTCTCAGGACCTGTGCGCATGTGTGCGTGTGCGTGTGTATGTGTGTGTGTTATGTAATTGGGGTGTGACTTCTGCTCTTCTGGACTCTTTGCTATGAAGTCTTCTAGAAATATCTTTGCCACGTCTGAGGAAAAAAATTGGCAGGCTTTTTTGCACTTCTTCTGTAATGTATCAAGTACACTTGCTATGCCCAAGCATTTGTTGAGTTATTAAATAGGCAGAGGACCAGTTTTGGAGCTGCTGTCTCTTCACTGCAGCCTTAAGCCGAGTATTCCGAACACTACAATTTGTTCCAATATTCTGAGAACGAGGGAATCCGTGGTAATCTGTAAGCTTTTCTCCCACTCATCCCTTTCCCTCCTACTCACACATGCTCTTCCTGTGTGACACGTTCGCTTCAACTGTCTCTTCATCTGTGGTGAGCTACTCATATGTAGCTTGATCTTTTCTTTCACTTTCTATATCAGTCACGCACAGACATCCCCCTAAGCTCATGTTCTGTCCGCTCTCTCTGACTCTCTCTCTTGTAGGACTCAGAGGTTTGTTTTGGGCTTGGATATGCACTGACCGTGAGAATACATGAAACGGGCAGTTTATAAGGTAAGAAAAGGCCAGCATCTCATGGTGTGAAGTCCTTCTAACATGAGTATAAACATTTGGGTTCCATGTAGGGCTGAGCTGTACATATCGATATTTATATCAATATCAGAATAGAAACAGAGCGTGATCTGGGCTGAGGTGATATCATTAATATTCCTTTTTTAATGGTTTTAATTCATGTTTTAATCTTAAGTAAAAAAACAAACAAAAAAAAACCCACTTCTGCTCCCTCACTCTGCTCTGCCCCCTGGCCTCAGCTACCTCTCTACTCTGCTTCCCTCTGCCCACACTTGTTTTCTCACACACACCATGAAGGGGTAATAAGATGATTTTAGTGTGTATAAAGAACAAATGAAGATCAAATTTCAATATGCCTAAATACAGTTATAAAGATAAATATCACATCATATATTGTATCTTAAATCTCATATCGCCATTCAGTTAAAGTATGATGGGATATGGATTGTCCGGGTCAGCCAGCCCTAGTTCCATGGTGTGATCAAAATGAGATACGCTGTGTCAAAAGATGATATGATGTGCATGAGTATCTCTTCAGCTTTGATCTTTAGCGAGAACAGGAACACATTACTTCCTCTTCTTAAAAATCACAAAGCACCAAAAACTCACTCAGCAAATGGATGCTGGTTTCTACTTTTAAAAACACTATGAGATTAGTGTGGAGCATCCAGGTGTAATTAGTTGAACTGCATGTTTAAATAAAATATATTTTCATTTTCCAACTACTTTTTCCATCTCTTTGATTTTGTTTTGTTTTGTTTAAACAATAGATGTCTGCATCAAATGAATCCGGGGGTGGAGGACCTCAAAAGAGTGCAAGCAAAGATCACAAAAAGGTATGAATCACACCACACATCACATTTTTTACCACATACAATGCACAGTGTGTTTGCAGCAGTGAGCTAATAGTTTTATCCTGTTTATCTAGATGTTCCAAATAATGCATTTATCTAGTCACTTATTAATTAACCTAATTGATGTATGCATAGTATATGACTTACAAATGTGAATGAAAATGCCCACATATCCTTTAAGAAACCTGTTTACAATACCAGTACAGATCCCAGTTTTCTACTATACTGGTGGGGCATAAATAAGTGCAGTGAACATGCCAATGCTGGCTTGTGAGGTGAATGAAGAGAGATGTTGGTGCTTTCAGTGGGGGTTTGTGAGTGTGTGCCCTTTCCCAAAATAAATTGTACTAATATCTTATGAAATTTGAGCATTTTGCTTGTTTTTGTTTATGAACACATGAGTGTGTACCCACAACAACACACTACTTTAATATACATATTGTTCACCTCTGTTTTCATGATTTTAGGCACAAAAAGTTTAGTGGAAGTATAGTAGTGGGTTTAATTAAGAATTTTTTTATGGTTTCATTTTTTGTTATACGCTTTTGGCCACCATTTTTTGTGCGTGTGTATAGCTGTCACATAAAAATCACATTGCAGTTTAAATTTATCCACCGTCTCACATCTGCACAAGACCTCCAGCCAGCCACATTAGTGGTGTTAGTGGTGTGCAGCACATTTAGCTGCTGCAGGCCTTTCAGGTCAAACCCCCCAACATGTTTTTCCTCACGAATGGACAATGTGGTGTTTGTGCTTCAAGCTCTTTGCGGATTAAGTGGGATTTGATTATCCCACTCCGATTTCTCACTCTTAACGGCCTAGAATGCTGTTTTGTGCCATTCGTTACATAATGGCCATCATACTCTTAGTGTGGCACAGCATGTTGCGAAGGTAAGATGGAGGTTAATGTTATTAGGCAGATCGGAGAGTGTGTTTGCCAACAGCACGGACATGCTCTAGTCTTTGGAGAGATTTCAATCATTTTCAGGACAGTAGCAACATAACCCATCAGGGCGCATCCCAGTGCTTAGATGTTCTGTGGCCGAGGCTTCATGGTTTAGGCTTTTGAGTCACAGCCCTCATTGAGCTAAAGTTAATCTAAGATGGTGTATCATGCCTTTAGTTTTGAGCATTTACTACAAATGAAAAGATGAAGTTTTCTCGTGTGCTGTTGCGGGAAGGTTGGTGCACATAATTTAATAAAAAAGGTACTCATTTTACTATTTTTCCACTTGTAATGAGTGTAGAAGGATTTGAGTTAAATTGTATTAAAGACTGGACTTTCTCATAATATTCTAATTGCCTCTGATGTACTAATACAGTGTCTGTTGAGGATGTATAAAGGGTATAATCTCATATAAAGGGAACTTTGCAAAACTTAGCATGTCTTGATGCAGTTATTTTGTCCCCACTCCAACCAGAGTCTCTTAATGATGATCTTTGTATCTGTATAAGTAATACAGCCACACAGTTTAGATGAGATTGACTGCCGAATAATGCAGATTTAAAATCACTTGGTTTTTAATCAAGGCATTCTGAACTCATTTTTTTGACTTACTGACCTTTTTTTTTTTTTTTTTTTTTTTTTTTTTTTTCCCTTCAAACTGTTGCTTTCATAATTTCTTTAATATCTTATAATCCAGTCTGACATGCCAGAGCTCTCTCTTATGCCCTCTCCACGGTGTGTCTGTGTGAATGGGGAGCAGGAGGAGCTGAGGGCAGGTGGTGGATCAGAGTGAGGGAGCAGAGTAAAGTTTATTTTGCAAGGTTTTTTTTATTGCAAGAACAAGGGTCTTTTAATCTTTGACCCATTTGAGGTACAAATTTCACAAGATGATTGATATACACTAGCACCAAAAAACTTCTTAGAAGTACAAAACCAAACCTTCACTTCAGCATTGCTCTTCCTTGTCTCTCTGTTTGAGTTGCTGATAACGCCTATCTTTATGGCTTCACATTGGCATATCCTGTTCCTGCCTCTGAATATGACCTGCATTGCAAAACCCAGCATTTAGCAGCTTGTGGTTGCTCTCATATTGTCTGTGTTTGCTTTCAGCCTACAGCTGAGGCAGTGAAAGGAGCCATTCAGCTTGGTATTGGTTACACGGTGGGCAATCTGTCCTCAAAGCCAGACAGAGATGTTCTCATGCAAGACTTTTACATGGTGGAGAGCGTCTTTCTTCCCAGGTATCCAATATTGCATGGTATTTTTGCTCACACTTGGGTATCTAACTGGTTCAGGGAAGTAGCAGGACATATCACATTTTATAGATGCGGTAACTCCCAGTTGCACGCACCAATAACAATTGTAATATTGAAAGTATGCACAAAGTCATCCCTTGAAATTGGAGAATGAAAGTGCTTACACTTCCATACACAATGCTTTTTATTATCTCAAAGGAAAGCATGGCCAAAAAAATACACTCATGTGCAGTTGCTCATGTGTGGTCAAGTTCATCAGTACCAATATCAAGGGTCAGCTAGTGTGGTATAAAGCTCCCCAACACTGGGCTGTGGAGCAATGGAACTACATTCTCTGGAGAACTCATGGGATGATTTGGAGGGGCGTTTGTACTCTTCATAACACCACAATTACAAAAATACCATGTGAATGAGTTTGATGGTACATTTTCTGGTACAAACTTAAAATGTATTAGTTTAATCTCTCTACAATGTTTGCAAACATATTTGGGCACACAGGCAAAGCTTGAAGAATGTACATCTAGAACCATCATGCATTGGATGTGAGACTCACACAGTTGACTCTAATCTCACTCTCTCAGACACCACTTGCCATTTCTCACACATTTTTACAAACACATCATTCCCTTCGCTCCCCTTGCTCCAGACTCTACAAGAAGAGGTGCTTGGTGGGGTTGAGGATATTAAGTGAGAAGTTAGGATGGTTCCAAGAGCCTGACGGGGGTCATAAAATATTAGACCATTTCCAAGATTGTTATTAATCTACCATATTTGTTAGTGGTTAAAATACTGGTCAACCAGGTGAAAACATGCCCTAAGCTTAGATGGTTCACTGGCTCTTGACCATAGTGTGGCTATGACCAGCTTGGTCATACTGGTCAAGTTAATTTTACTGGTAAACTAGCTAAATAAAAACATACTAAGCCCAGTCTCCTCAGTCATACCCGGAACCAACCATCTCCTCATTCCCATACCCCTAATAATGAATCACTCCAGTGTCCTCATCCCCATGCCCTTAGCAATGAATTCATCCTGTCTCCTCAAATCCATAACCCAACCAAAGAATTAGCCTTGTCTCCTTAAACAACATCAGGGCAAATCTAAAATGTGTCAGTTTGGTTTGTTTAGTTATATCACCTCCATCACTCTGATTTCCATGTTTAAATATATTACAAAAGGTCAAAGGTGTTATAGGGCGTCCTAACATTTTCACGTGACTGTCTATAAGACTGACCTTCTGAGCAAAACAGTATATAACAATATTTTGTTTTCATTTGTAGTGAAGGCAGTAACTTGACCCCAGCACATCACTTCCCTGACTTCCGCTTCAAAACCTATGCCCCGGTGGCCTTCCGTTACTTCAGAGAACTGTTTGGGATCAAACCAGATGACTATCTGGTGAGCATTTGAAAACATCTCTAGATGTCACTTGAGAGGCTGATGAGTAAAATGTGTCATAAGTGACTTCCTGGACTGTCTGGAGGCTGATGTACTTGAACACACTTTTGTTGCACAGTTGCTTTTATTATATGTTTTTCAGATGTTTGGATTAACATTTTTTTCTTTTCTTTTTTTTAGTATTCCATTTGCAATGAACCTTTAATTGAACTGTCTAACCCTGGGGCAAGCAGCTCGTGGTTCTACTTAACGAGTGACGATGAGTTTATAATCAAGACGGTGCAGCACAAAGAGGCCGAGTTCCTGCAGAAGCTTCTTCCTGGCTATTACATGGTGTGCTATTTTAACTCCACAGCACCACTTCATGATGAACAAGAACAGTAACTATTTACATTAATCAGATTATGAAGCTTGTTTCTTCCAGAACCATGCTCTCCTCTGAAGATTTAAGTGATGTCTCCAATAATTTTATATATTTCAGTATGTTGGATTATCCCCATCCCACCCCACCCCCATCTCCCTAACTTCTTTCCGAAGTTCTGGATGGAGCGCCATCATTCCAGATAACATATTTGGGGGGCTTTATACCTCTCTAGCCCTGGGATTAGGCATAATACCAATATACCCATGTTTATGTGCTCCAGTGTGTCATATTCTATTGGCAATTTTGACAGGGACTATACAAGCTGTGTGTGCATTTGCACATCTGTGTCAGCAATGGTTGTACCTTAAATTAGCTGATTGTGTTTGTCAGAAGGGTAGTCCACAAACAGTTGGATATATAGTGTACATTTGTCTATGTTTATATAGTACAACAGATCCATACAGTGTCATAAGCTTCTGGTTGGGGGGGCATAAGGCATAAGCTTCTGGTTGGGGTGGGTGGACAAATTATGCAAGGAAACAGATGGACAGTCTGTAATTGTAAAACTACAGAATGTTCCTGTATGGTCAGAGGAGCTGATAAAATGTACATAGGGAGTAAAAAGTGCAGATATGGATACACGTGATGAGCACCTTGTTTCTACATTCTGAGAGTGCTGTTTTTTTGCTGAACTGTCACTCTGACAGTAATGTCTTCTGTTTTAAACCCATACAATTCTCCATTTTGCAGAATCTTAACCAGAACCCAAGGACACTCCTGCCCAAGTTCTACGGCCTCTACTGTGTCCAGTGTGGAGGAGTTAATATCCGACTGGTGGTGATGAACAATGTCTTGCCTCGTTCTATAACAATGCACTACAAATACGACCTGAAGGGTTCGACGTACAAGCGGCGGGCTTCACGCAAAGAAAGGGCCAAATCCTCACCCACGTTTAAAGACTTAGACTTTCAGGAGATGCATTTTGAAGGCCTACACTTTGACGCAGACACATACAATGCCCTGATGAAGACACTGCAGCGAGACTGCCGGGTCAGTTACTGCCACTACCTTTAGGGAAACTTAACTTTGATGGAATACATTTTGGGATGCAGCATTGAATCACAACGCTTTGATCAAAGTCTGGCAATTGATTAATATTAAGGCTACATTATGTAGCAGGTGCACAAGACAATCTCCAAATTTGCATGACAATGTGGAACTTTTGAGTCATATTACTCATCTCAGTCCACTTGCTTCTTTCATTTCCAAATGTGAACAAATGCATGTTTACAGCTGTCTTTGAGGGTGCGCTCAAAGCATTAGTATTTACTGTAGTGGGGTAAAAGTGAATTGTATGCTGCAACTGTAGGTGGATCCCAGGAACAAAACATACCAAATCTGGCATAAATGTGCTTTAAATGTTATTAATTATATAATTATAATCATTTTTAATAATTGCTGAATATTTAGCAAAAATAATATTCAGCCATTTTCAAATATAAATATTCACCCATAAATGTAGTATCTAAATCCCACTACTGTATTTAAATTTGGAAAAATTATTTATATTGTTTCTTAATTAATCTTAATCATAATAAAGATCAGATTTAATTTAAACTGAATATTGACAAATTTAACACCCCTTAACACCCCTAATACGTCCTAGTTATTTTATTGCAACATTTTGAAAATAAATATAATAAGTATGAATATAAATGGACAAAATTTCAAACTGAAACATCAGTAATTGCATGTGTAGACTCATACCAGTATGTATATTTGGTACATATATTTCCAACTCTACAGCTGTAAGATTCATTGTATTCACTGTGCATTCATTGCAGAACAATAATGGACTGTGCTTGACATGGCCAAACAAATGCTATACTGTATACTATACTATCTGTACTACAGTGATCATCATGAAATGGTGGCTCAGTTCAGTCCCTTTAACCCCCAGTTGATTTGATGGACCCTAGGGTCATGTATACAATCTGACATGACATAATGAAAAGAGGGCAGTTCTCATCATTTCCTGAGTCGTTATGAATGAGCTGATTAAAATCTGGTCTGGACACACTGGCCTTTTCACCTTGAGCTTATCCACCTCTGGACAGCACGGCACAGGGCACCTGATTCATTAAGGAGCTTACTAAACCAGCCTCGGCCAGAAAAAAACAGCTTATTTCTAATCTCTATGGACAAGAGAATTTGAATTAAGAGTGTGTGACAGACCTGTGAGGTAATCCAGAGTTTAAAAGCATATTTGATATTTAACATGCCCTAATATTTGTATTTGTAACATACCCAAATGTATTTTTTTCATAAAGAGTAAATATTGACAGTGATCATGAAAGCCTTTGATTCTTTTACTGCTAAATAATTATTGTCATTAGCAGGTGGTGGTTTTACTGTATTGTCCCAGATGAATGCTGGGGTATTGCTAGGTGGTTGCTTTCTAAATGCTTGTATATGAGATCACATGTTCTTGCTAGGTAGTTGGGTTGTCACAGGGGGGCTGCTATGTTATTGTTAGGAAATTGCTATGGTAATAAAAGCGGTTGCTATGGGAGTTGCTGCTGTTTTCTATGGTGTTCTATGCAGTAGTAAGGTTTTCGGTTATGTGGTTGCGGGGTAATCCCACATAGTTTGCTGGGGGACTTTCTAGGTGATTGCTATGGCATTCCAAGTGGTTGCTTTGAAATCAGTTGTAGCTTGGTTGCTGTCGTGGTTGCTGTGAAGTTGGCCGAGAGCACTACACAAAGAGCAGGACTTCTGGAACAATGTCCTTTGGACACTGAAGACATGCTTGCCGCAAACCAAACCTCATACCAGTTGTGAAGCATAGTGGTGGAAGTGTCATGGTTTGGAGCCACTTTGCTCCTGCAGGGCCTGGAGAGTTCTTCATTGTAGAAACCACTATGAAATCATAGGGCCTTGAGGAAAGACTGATGCTGAAACATCACATAGCTGAAAGAATTTCACATGAAGGAGTGGGAAAATATTTCTTCTAGTTGATATTAGAGATATAAGAAACATGGTTATAAGAGAACCCGCCTTGTGACTAGAAGCTTGTCGGTGTGAATCCCTGAACTGGTAGGGCATGACTGAAGTGCTCTTAAGCAAGGCACTTAACTCTCCAGCTGCTCCCCGGGTACCATGGATAGGAGTGCCCACTGCTCCAGACATGTGTGCTCACTGCCCCCTAGTGTGTATGTGTGTGGTTAAATGTGGAGGACCAATTTCCCTTTGTGCAGCACATTAGATCAATATACACCTTAACTTCCATCAGATGATGAGGCTGAGAATTCTGAAACATTCATTTAAAGAACCACTCACTGAAAGGTTCTTAAGAACAGTTTCAGGAAACGAAGTAAATTTAATTTAATTCATTTTATTTTTTGTCATTCACTGATGTTTTGAACAGGTCCTGGAGAGCTTTAAGATCATGGACTACAGTCTGCTGCTGGGGATCCATGTGCTGGGTAAGAAGCTAAGGGAAAGAGGAGGTAGGGGAGACAGCAGGCGGCAAGGAACCCAGAAAGTTCTCTACTCCACCGCCCTGGAGTCCATTCAGGGAGGAGGCAAACCAGCAGAACCTCTACCAGACACTGATGATGAAACGTGAGTGGAGCTGCCTAAAGTGTGTGCGTGTGTACACAGTATTGCCAATAGAATAGGACTCCTGACCACACAAACACTCTAAACAATCAAATCCTCACAGCAGAGAAGGCCTTCCCTGGACAGTAGAGACTCCAACAAAAGCAGGATAAACTCTTTTTAATTCCCTTGATTTCAGAAGAAACAGTGAATGAGCCAGTGTCCCAATACTTTTGCCCATATAGTATGTGTTATCCAGTGCCATACCAACTGGTGCTCCTATGTTAATGTTTTATAAACAAGTGGTCCATTTGTATTAATGAAGTTCATAGACCAATTGTGAAACAGTGATGTCATAAGGCTGTAAGTTCAAGGTTTCTCAAGTGTCTAATGACCATACAGAGTAACTCTGTGTATAAATAAATGTAATACAAAACCACAAAATACAAGTTGTCATTTCACATTGTTCCAGTCTATTTGATTAGTCCTGCATGTCAGCTTGGAGGAATGTTTCAATGTTATGTTGGTGGGTTTCCTCCCATGAACTGCTTACTTCAGGTCTTTATACATGTCTACACTCTACTGCACAGCTGTGCACTCCAGCTATAAACTCATCTCTGCAGGTCTTCAACAGTCTTTTTACCACCAACACCAGCAGAAAAACTGTCAACACTGTCATTATTTTGAGCAGGGGCACTGCATTTACATTCTGTTTTTGACCTCTGTGCTGTGGAACAGAACGTTTTTTCAGGATCCTCTCTGTTACTGTTCTGTCTCTTACTCATACTCCCATTTGCTCAATCTCTCATTCTCATTCTGAGGTACTGATACTGTGAATTCCTAGACATTTTTAGCCGTTCAGAATTCCCAGCCTGACATACGTTTAAGATCCCAAAAAGAGGACATGTCCAGCATTAAAGAGGATGTCTGGTCATGCGAGAAAAATGACTGTTCATAGTATCTCCCTTGTGAAGTGGGATCAAATGGGAACAAAAAAGCCCATGCTTGATTCATCAAAATAGAATTGTTCATCAATAAAAATGTTAGGAGTTAGTCTCGACATTATCTCGACTTTGAGGTGATTGACAAGATTTGTGGTAAATTGTAGATTATAAATAGATCTTTAGTTGAATCTGTTTGTGTGTAGAGTGGTTTCTGCTGCATGGCATTTCTACAAACCGTAAATTCATCTTGTGATTCATTGGCACCTAGTGGCCCATTGCTCTGACTGTACAGTGGGCATGATGGCCACACCACAGTAAGATGTTCCTGTTGAGGGAGTTGCTGATTCAATTAGTCACGGGCATTTCTGTTGGCAGTTACTCACAAAATCAGTCAAAATAAGCACACTTGTCATACCCTTGTTCAGTAGCCCACACTGCTCAAACCTATCCCAACTCATATCATTAAAAAAATCATTCCTGATTATTAAATCCTGCAGTTTTCCCGAGACAGATTAATCCGAGTCTTGCATGGTAAGATGTAATTTTCCATGAAAAATCCATAAATCCATTCAAGTCTAGGACCATGCTAAAGCTCTGTCTGCTAATCCAACCCTCACTATATTAGGAAAATGAATCCAGATTAACAGTATATTCTTTAAAATAAATATTTGTTAAAATTGTTTAAATTTTCTTAAAATGATTGTTTTTGCTTATGTGCAGCTTGGGTGGGATCCCTGCTAAACATAAAGATGAGAAGTTGCTGATCTTTTTGGGAATCATTGACATCCTACAGTCTTACAGGTACACACACACACACACACACACACACACACACACACACACACACATATATATATATATATATATATATATATATATATCTCTCTCACAGTATTTCTAGTCTTTAATCAAAAAGTGATTGATGTAGGATATTCGGATATGAATGCTGTTATATAATGAATGCAGATATCAAATGTTACATCACTGCTTGTTCTATCTTTGTTGTAAAGATTTATCAAAAAGGTTGAGCACTCATGGAAAGCCCTTGTACATGATGGCGTAAGTTGTATATTTTTAATTTTCTCTATTAAGTACTTTGTTGTACTCTTGTTATTTTATGTTACATATTTATATACTTTTATATATGTTTTGTTGTATGTGTCTAAAGCCCTTTTTGCTGAAAAAATGGGAATTTTATTATTGTGTTTTGCACAATTCTCTATGGATAAATTGTGGCTAAATTATTTTATATCTATTTTAGGACACTGTGTCGGTCCACAGGCCAAATTTCTATGCTGACAGGTTCTTGAAGTTTATGGGAGGAACTGTATTTAAAAAGATCAATCGTAAGTGCTGCCCTCTCCTCGCTTATCCCGATCATGAAATGTTACCTCCTGAATTGCTGAAGCCTGTTACTTGATCTTTTCCCATTTTCTCTGGCATTTGTACTTTTTCTTTTTGCCATGGACAGCTCTTCGAGGTGCTTCCTCTCGGAGGAAAAGAAGCTCAATTCAGCCCATCAGGTCTGTGTCACAGGAAGTCCTCGCAACTGTTAAGGAGGAGACAAATGAAGAACGGAAAGCTCAAAGCCTGGAAAACTTAGATGACACAGGTATTCCTTTTCCACACTTCTAAGATTTACCTGCCATTCCTAATAGCACTTCTGAGTTTTGTCATACTTAAAGACGGAATACGCAGCGTTCGTTCTGTGCTTATACCCAAAGTTATACTAATCAGTGGCCTCAAGTCTATATGATCATGGAATTTAGTGATTTGGTTATTCAAGACAAAGATTTTGGTTCTCATCAGTTGTGAATTCCAAATGCTGGGGTCAATAATTCTTTTTAAATCAATGGTTCATTGAAAGATGTAATGTACAATGTTCTCTTTGCTTTAACCATAGTAAGTTATGTAAGACATTATGGGCGGATAAATCTAGAGGCTCCATACTGAGAAACTAAAAATTTGCAGGTTGGTGGTATACGTGCTAAGGCTTGCTGTCTGTCAGACTCCAAAGTTCCATCAGACCAACTGCCAGTATTTAGTAATATACTGTATACACCTTTCAAAAGTGACGTTGATGGTGTTTATACATCTGCTATCCATTTTATCAGCTTCTCTTACCATAAAAGAGCACTTTATAGTCTATAGTCTATCTGTTTGTCCGAATACTTTGTTTGCCTCCTTTCTCCCTGTTCTTTAATGGTCAAGACCGATAAGATAAGATAATCCTTTATTAGTTTCGCAGTGGGGAAATTCACAAAAAGTAATGCTAAAACCAGCATAAGCGTAAATATTCTGGTGTCCATTGTAATTAAAAATGACAAAACGACACTGCACAAACAGAAAAGTACAAGAACAGGAGCTACTGCAACAGGCTCAACTAGGTAGGAGTGCTAATAAAGTCTGCACGCAGTGTGAACAGTGATGCTTCATAAAATTAAATTGGCATTTCAAAACATCATATGTATTCTGACTTACTATTTTGATGTCTCCTCATGCCAGGTTCAGGATCCTGTCAGAAACCAGATGTTATTCCCAGCTCTACCAATCTGAATGCAACCATTTCAGCTGGGACCATGTCCTCCAGCTCCTCTTTAGATGACATTAAGCTTGGGCAGGAAGAGAATGTAGACGGCAGGTGACTACTTTCTCACTATTATTTTAAATTAAATTATTATTCTAAATGAACTTCGCCATGATAAAAGTGACTGCTCTGTAGCTTTAGAACCAACCCACATTATGATCTGTCTAAATGAACTTCCAGATCTGATGCTGCTACTAACATTTAACCCCATCAGTTTGATTTGTTTTTGTTTGTTTGTTTATTTTTCAACATAAACAATACCAGTGGTCATCGTCGAACCTCCAGCTCAACCCTGGCTCTAGATGACAGTGCCCAACCAGTGTCCCCCCAGAGCAGCACCCCTGATTCAGAGCTTGATGTGTACTTGGTGAGCACATGTTGAAATACAGGGAGCTTAAATTGATAGTTTGCACACAGATTTACTCATACATAAGTTGTAGCTGATCACCCAGAAAACATGTCCATGTGGGGCCTGTGTGGGTAGCCCATCTTGGAACCAGAAATCTCAGGTTCCATGGTAGCCCCTGTGAATGCCCTCCAGGGCCAGTGATTTGACCTGCAGAGATTAGAAATGGGTCCTTACTGGGTTGTCAGTGGAACATTGGGCTCATGTAAGCCCAGCTGGATCCCAGTAACAACATATGTACCAATAAACACTTTTTAAAGACTTTAAAGACTTTTTTTGCATGTTTCAGAAGGTTTTGTCACAGTATGCTTGCCGGCTAGGGTTAAGAGAGAGCTTCATAGGAGGGTAACGTTGATCTATTTTTGCTGTTTCACAGAAATGGGTCAGTATTGTTTTTTATGTCACAAATGATTGTGATAGATTGTCACATCTGATTGTGCTTGCTTTGCAGCAGCAACAGTTTTGTAACCCACTACATATGTGGTAAAGACTGACAAATGGCTTCTGATTACAGAAAGGTTCTTGGTTTTGTTGATTTGTGACACAGCCCCTTTTCTGTTGACATATCACAATATCCAGCTATTTGACAAGAAACTAGACTAGGACTCCATCCTAAAGGCTTGTGACTTGATTTGGACTCGTGTTTTATGACTGTGAACATCTCTAAGATCAGAAAGGATTGAATAGAAGTTTACATTTCAGAGTCCTGGCAAGGACATGGTTATGGTGAAGGACACTGGAGACTCGGACTGTTTGAGGCACAAATGGCAAGATTTTGAACCTTTATTCTAAAAATGATCAATAGTTCCTGATTCAAATCATATCAACACATAGGATGTGCAAACTGAAAGCACATAGTAGCCAGTCCCCAAAAAACAAGTAAACACACACTGCAGGCAAACCAAAACCTAAACGTTTTATGTGACAGATGACCCAAGGCAGTGAATGCCGGCAGTACAGTGAAAGTCAAAACTGCCATGTGTCAACTGTGAGGAGTCTAGTAGATGCAGTCACACAATATGCAGTCTTCCCACATGATTTTGAAAAAAAAACCCAATATTTTGTCTTTCTGGTATTTTTATTGACAATGTAAAATGAACAAACGAAGCATTTGCACATTACAATGCTATTATGTAATGTGAAAGTTCAGACACTGTGTGTTTACATGCACTCAATAATCCAATGAATGCAGGAAGTAATCTGATCAGCACATTTACCTGAACTTGGGTAATCAGTTAAACTCTGAGTTAACATGAGACATGCAACCAGCCATCATCTCAAAGAAAAAATGTGAATATGGCTGGAGGAAGGCAGAGTTTGTGCTGGTTTGCACTGTTGGTAAGTGGTTTGTGCTTGTCCACTGATCAAGATCAGCAAGGGATGCATAATATATCGCTTCAACATTATCATCACAATCATCAAATTGCAGGACGTGCAATGTCTAATGCACAGTTTTGCTACGTTAGTTTTTTTTTTCCAATATTATGTAGCCCTAAAGCTTGCAGCTTGTCAGGAAAAGTATATGCACAGACTGAGAAAGAAAACAGAGTAGGAGTATAAATCTTGATTACCGTGCTAAAATCCAGCTCTAGTGGAATCCTTAATCAGATTTTTAGTCCTGAGCTAAGAAATCGGACTGCACTGTTTATATGATCACTTAATAATCTAATCTTAATTAGATTTCTGCAGTCATCTTTTTTTGAGTGCATGAAACACACTTACTGGTTGAATGGAAGAATGAAATTGCAGGATTTCACGTGTTAAGATGAGAGTCTAAAAGTAGAATATCACACTCAAACACTCTCCTCCCCCACAGGACGATATACACAGCTAACATCATCACGCAGTGTAAGTGTGTGGTTGTTTCAGGATAGATTTGTTACAGGATCAGATTGCATTCATTCTATTTCTATATCCCATCCAGCATTTTCTGCTGCTATTGGTCTGATATTCATATGCATCTGCACTCATATGCCATCTCAAATACATAATGACTTCGTGTAGCTCGCTGTTACCTTGTGATCATTCCATCATTGCTTATTTTGCCCCCCATTTCCTGTCTACTCCAATTGCCACAGACTGTGCCATGATTACATCATTTTTGTGTTGTGAATATTGTATCATTAATTTAAACAAGAGTTTATATCTTATTTTCGATATATATTCATTATTGGCTGCAGCTTGATACACTGTATGGACAAAAGTATTTGGACGCCTCACCTCATCCTTAACTCCCCAACTCATCTTAAAAGTTAGGATAGTTATTCTGGATGGAGTACCATTAGGGCTGGGTGATATCCCCATATATTTAGCTGAATTGTGATATACACTACATGATTCAATATATGACATGAAAAATATGATGTGAAAATATTAGGACACCCCGTGAAATCCTTTTTCACTGTTTTGAAACCATATTGAAATTTGATCAATTCTTCTATACACACCAAGTCGTCTTCATGACAGAGCTATGTGTTAAAATCAATTTATCGCCCAACCCTAAGTTCCATCATTCCAGAGCATACAGTTCCACTGCTCAATACTGGGAGGTTTTATACCCTTCTAGTCCACAGCTGGCACTTGGCATGATGTCAGTAGGTTCACTTTCATTTGACACATCTGGATCAGCAACTGACATTAGCTGACTGCATTCATTATCAGGGGTGTCCACAAACATTTGGACAGATAGTGTATCTCATCACAGTTTCACACAATTTAAATTTCTGCTCTTTAGTGTGTCACAGAAACTCTAACCTAACATGTGAATTTCTCCTTTCTAGTGAGCTGTGAAGTCCACTGAACTGGAACTGCTTGCTGAAATGAAATGTCTATGGGATGATCAAGCACAGGATGGACGTACAATGTGTCAGCCGTATTCTTTCACACAGAAGAGTACCTCAGCCAAAAATGCTAACGTTGCATTTTTGTATGAAGTATTTATTTTAGTCAGTGCTCTCAGACGGGGTCAATGCTGGCCGTTGGTTGTCTCAGAGGGTCACTGAAACGCACAGTAAATCTGAATTCCCTTTGCACTTATTGCTGCTAATGAAGAACAGGCTGAGACATGCAGAGTGATGGCAGAGTGATTACCACACTGTAGAGATGTACAGCTTTCCACTGTTTTTACTTTGAAGGTATGGGCGTTCAGTCTCCGCACTGGGACCTCACTACACTGCCAAATTCTAAATTTTAATCTTCTTTCTGTTTATACACACAACCAATGTCTCACAGAGAGAAATGAGCTCAATCAGATGTTACAGCCCTGCTGAGGAAACCAGCTCATGGTCAGTTTTTGCTGGTAACTGGTTTCAGATGGTCTAAGCTGGTCTTGGATGTTCAAGCTGGTTGAAAAGTTGGTCATCTAGATGAAAGCTTACTCTATATTGGTATGGTAAGCTAGCTGATTAACCAAATATTGACCAGTATAGTGTATTTTGTATTTAATTTTGGTCATGCTTGCTAACTCAAATGAAAACTTACTCTATGCTGGTTAAGAGCTAAGCTGGTCAACAGGCTAAACCAGCTTGACCAGTTTGAGCTGGCCAGGCTGTTTTTTCAGCAGGGATTTTTAACAGAAAAATGCCTTGGAATTGGAACTGAATGCCAATTTTATGAAGTAAAGATCTGTCTTAAATAAGCATTTATTCATTTGGAGATTTGTCATGGACATCTTACATTTCAGACCAGGTCATGATGGTACTATTGTTGGTTATTTCTGAGAAATGTCTTAGAAATAGGTTAAGATCTTCCTGTCTTAGTGCCAAAAAATCTTTCAATCATTTAAACTGTGAAATATGATCTGAATGCACAAATCAACAGTTAGTGATGTGGAAAGTTGTGTTCCACACCAAAACATTCTTATGGGTCCTATAAAATATTTCTATCTTGTATTATTTTAATTACATATTGAGTAATATATTTTAAGCGTGTTTATGTATTTAAAGAAAAGTGTATAATCGTTATTGTGCTATTAAAGGCTTCATCTGTTTAGATGCTGTGTGCTGTTTCTTTTTATTTGTTGAAATACTTCTGTGTTCTGAAATACTTTTGAATACTATTAGACCTCAAGCTATTTTGGGTACTATGCATAGAGGGTGGGCTATCCTCTTGTGTAAGTGGTTCATAATCCCAGTTATTAACCCAGAATTGTGCATACGTTTGTGCATACACTTGATTTAACAAATTAGAAGCTTTCCAAAGTCTTAAAGGAGAAGTTCTCTACTTTCTGTGTAAGATGTAAACATAGTTATTTAGAGTGGTCTGAGGTTAAATGCACCAAGATTTGGTTCTTGGATCCAGGAATTGGAAAAATATTTGGAATTCTGAGAGGTAGCTCACAAAATTGTACAATGTGCAAATGTGTTTCTTGATGTCTGAGATACTGTTTTATGATCATTTTGAGATGGAATTTTGAACTACATCTTAAAAGCATGCAGGTAAGAAGGTTGTTGTATGCAAAATAATTAACCCAAAAGTTCATAAAACACATTTTGGATAGTAACTTAAAGGGCAATACTTGTGCATCTGGAAAAAATATATAATATTGTGAAAGCATTAGTTCATTTTCATAGTTTCAGTTAGGGAACATGTTGGGATTTTTGATCGAAGCCCTTTTAATAACCCTCTCATGACTGCATTAGTGTCACAGCAGGGAAGAAAAAACACAAAGCAGGGCAGAAGTAGCCTGTGGGCCTTATTAAATGTTATCCACTAGGGGGCATGATGCAGTAGGTTATTTAAGTGCCTTTATCACCTTACACAATGTAGAAGCAATTCACAACAAGGCATAAAGTGAACAACCGGAGGGCATTTAGAAACAGCACTATGATCCACTTACTTTCACTATGAAAAACACCAGACTCGTGGATCTCCTCTGCAGACCTGGGGTCTGAACTCAGCTTAAAGTCTCTTAGTTTAATTAAAATGTTATAAGGGTAGGGTTTCAGTTGAGCTCGTTCGGCCCTTTGTCGAAACTGGGTTCACTCCGCCTCCGTTGAAGCCGAGGTCACGTGACTCGCCGTTGCCTCACCTGCAGCGCGAAGACACGCCCACACCTGGAAGAATCAGGAAATCTGGGATTGTGTTCAAAACCGAGGCGTTTAATCGGTTCTGTCTGATTATACACTGCTCTTGGATTGGGTGGGATTGGATTTCTAGGTCAAATACAGGATTAATAATAATATCAAAGACTTACAGGTAGGTTAAGCTCTGTTTTCATGTGTTTATTTGCTGTTTTCGTGCCTTTTGACCTGGTGTCGGCTTGTTGTTGGGGGAACTGAGTTATTTACTGTAGTCTCGGATTAGAGGTCAGTATTTTAACCTGATGTTGTTGATTAGGTAGTTAAGTTTGCCTTTTACTGTGTAACTGGACTTTGGCTGCAGGTTTTTGGTGGTGAAGTAAACTGGGCCACGGACCTGAAGCTGAAAGGTGGCCTCTTATTGGAATTGTCCGTTCCACCTTAACTATACAGTGGTTGTACTACTGTGCCTTCAGGCGCCACACTGTACCCGAGGCCCCATTTAAGGTGGAACGGATAATTCCAATAAGACGCCACCTTTTTCCTGGAACTGTAGGTTAGTTCTTACCTATAGACTCTTGCAACAGTACATTTCCACATTAAATAAGACCTCCTTTAACCCAGAGCTCTCTTTATATTTCACTTTTTATAGTGCCTGAAAGGTGATGGTCTGTTTCCTCCCTCAAAGGGTTACACAACAATTCATACATTGTTACACATTTAATATGTATCATAATAAACACAGTGGAAAAAAATGCCTTTATAGTGGTAAACAATGCTCTATTCAAAAGACCTTTAGTAGCAGGTTTGAAAGGAGAATCTTGTTTGCTTCCTTCAAATCAAGACCTAATGTGGTCATTGTTTCATCCAAAGTCCTAGCTTGAATCATACAGAATTTTAGACACACGATTACACATTTAAAATGCATCATAATAAACATTGAGAGTGGTGGGAATGGTGTTGGTATTGCCCTGCATCTCCTCTCAAAACGAGGCCTTCCTCACATATCCACAGATTTGCCTTTGAGGCACAGCAGCCTGTTTTCTACCTCACTTTAATTGTTTTTACTTTAAAGCTGGTCTTTCCTATCAGGTCTGTGTGTGGGCAGATACTCTCTTCACAATCAGGTATGATTCACTCCTGCTGAGTCAGTGGGACCCTTTTGTATTTCATGTGATTTATGGATGAACTCAGGAAGGACTTTTATTTGTAAATCCACCCAAACACACTCATTTTTTTATCTTGGCATTTACATGCTTTGAGGGCTGTTTAGAAATCTTTATCCTAGCTCATGCCTGACTGGTCATCCTAGTCTGTTTCTGGCTGCAATATTAAAATGCCAATGTCATGACCTATTTGTTAATTTAGTATCATAATTGCTAATTTCCTCTGATTTATAATGAATTGATTGCAAGCAAATTACTTATTGAATGATTATCTTTATCATCTCTACATTTTCAGGCATTTCAGAATAATGACCTGAGATTTTGACCAGGCTTTGATTTATTGTATAATGCTTATATAATATCAAACATTTGACTTATGTTGAGATTTTGTTAGTTTATTAACCTTCAGGAGAATAAGTAAATGATTTATGGATGAATTATGGATAAATCATTTTTGGAAGTCAAATGCACATGCTGTTGGTTTTTTCAGGGGATCTTTAATTTTCACCCTAATTTAGACATTTTAAATTCTTACCTGTGATTCTAAAGTCACTGGACTGCTGAACACAGTTGTATAATGTAATTAAAGCAGATGTAAGTTGCCTTTCACACCAAACATGATTTGTCAGGAGGGAAATATCCAGCAAAATATTATTCACCCTCTGCTCTAATTTAGCATTTTTCCACTGGCGTTGTTATGGCAACAGCCAGGTTACTCTGTAAGACACATTGTTTGCTCTGTGTCTCAAATCACTGTAGTGCACTCTGTAGGCTGAAAAACAGCAGCACCTCCACCTTCCACCCAAACAGTGCCTGATCTGAAGTCATTTAAATTCAGTAATTAATTCCCATTTTTAAGTAGTGCTCCAGTGTTATATGAATTAAAACATTGTCTCACAGTTGATTTAGTCCTTCTCAACATATTCTGCCCACTTTCTTTCACTGCAAAAGTTTGAATCATACTGAGCTGAAAAAAAATGTGGATATCTCATATTTTCATCTCATTTCTTCACATCATGTTCAGTGTGTAATAGCCTTTAGACCATTAGACTGCCACTCTGGAGCCCCCAAGATTTTGTGTTTTGTGCCCACTGATCCGTGGCTGAGGCTCCCAGAGAACAGAGCTGACCTTGCCCTCTCTGGATAGCTAGGTTTGGGTTATGCTAGCATCTGTTAGCTGGCAGTAAATCCTCTCCTACCAGTATGTTGAAGTGTCCAGTAACTTTATTTTATCGTTACAGTAGTGGGACTTCAAGGGGACGTAGATGGCTGGCTTCATCTGACTTGGAGAAAGCAGATGCTGGCCTTCACCCTCTTAGCACAGATAACATCACATGGTGACAAAAGTTGACATACTTCTGTCAGGAACAGAGACAATGTCATAAGCAAGTGCATTGTTTCATCTAGCTGGAGTGAGCTGCCTGTGATTTTAAACGATTAAAGCTTACCTCATTTCCATTGTTTTTAACAGATTTGCTGATGCTGCATTGTTTACTAACAAACACACAACTGCAGGTGATAAGCGACATGTTTGTTGTTAAGTGTATGCATCTGTCTGATGACAGTAATGCATATTGCGTAACATACATTACAATATAATACTGTGTGAAGAGTGCACGTGGTGTAGGCATCCAACGCATGATACAATAAAACCCGCTTACATAAAGGCATTAAAGGCATTTGACAGAAGACACAGCACACACACACACACACACACACACACACACACACACACACACACACACACACACACACACACACACACATCAGATTGTTAATACACATCACTCTCAACATATGCACTCCTCACGTGTGGCGATTAAACCCTCATTCAGAGTTGCTTCTGTGGATGGTCTGAGGAATTATACAGAGTTGACATCTGAGGTGACCTTCTGGTCAACCAGGCATGCAAAATTCATGTTTTGCTGTTATTTATGATTTTACAAGATTCTGGCTCTAATCCACTGAGTTTGCTCTTCCATTTTGAGAGCATTGCACACCCGGTGATGTAATGTGGATATTTTGGGTTCGTGTTTACCAGTGTGGCACAAAGCATTTTTCCCTGAAAGTTGCATCTTTTTCATCAGTCTTTTCAGACATGCTTCAAAAAACGCCTGATTATTGCTAAAGCAGTTTATGAGGAATAAGTGTGTTTTGGAGCATGTTATAATATACACCAGTGAACCATCACATAATGATCACCTTGTTTCTACAATTACAGTCCATTTCATCAGCTCCATTTATGATACAGGAGCACTTCACTAGCCTCCTTTCATCAGGCACCTTATCTTCAATGGTCAGGGCCCTACAGGACCAGCAGAGAGCAGGTATTATGTGGGTGGTGGGTCTTAGCACTGACACGGTGTTGGTATGTGTTGCTCTGGCACAAAGGGATCAGACACAGCAGTGCTGCTGGAGTGTTAAACCCCTCAGTGTCCCTGCTGGACTGACAATAGTCCATTAACCAGAAATATCCAACCAACAGCGTCCTGTGGACATCATGCTATAAGCACTGATGAAGGAATAGAGGATGACCAACATGTGCAGAAACAGATAAGCTTCTGTCTCTTACTTTACATCTTCAGGGTATAGGTAGGGTCGTCTAATAGAGTGGACAGTGAGTGGACAAAGTGTTTAAACATTCCAGCAGCACTGGTACATCTGATCTACTTGTACCAGCTCCACACACACTGTGATTGTCCTTTATATTGATAGAGACTCCCCAACATCAATTTGAAGCCAGTAACTGCCTCTTTTCGAACTGCACCTATTCCTGGACATCTTACAAGCACTGTGTCTCCAATTCCAAAACAATTGGCCAGCATTGCGAAAGGTATGATGTGAGAAGAGAGCACCATCCACCCAGTTAGAGCTTATCCAAGTGTCCTCGCTCAGACTTTGGCTGCTGATGGCAAGCAGTATGATCTGGGATTTGGAATTTGATGGATTGCTGGTTCAAAGGCCAAACAGAGCACTTCCATCTTATTTGTATAAAGAACTAGAAGGACAATGTATGATGTGTGTCTGCTGGGATCTTTTTGGACACTGTTTAAATTGGTTTTATGAATCCTTCTCTCCATATATTGACACAGACTAGACCAAACTTGCCTTTCTGCTTGTCTGTGTAACTCCCTGAGGCTGATTTGTGAGAGTTCACATCATGGTTGAGGCTGTATCTGGCACCTTTTCCAAATACTGATACTGGACCCTTCATAGGGTGAGAATGCTTAACCTGTTCATGTTCAACAGCTAAATTTAGTAGAATAAAAAGTCACAAATTTTCAGTGATTCAACGTATGATATTAATAAAACACTGTCTTTCCCATATTGGATTCAAATAAATAATATTGGGGAGACAGAAACTGGCTCTAGTAGATCTGTCATTAAAATAAGAACAGTGTGAATATTTCTGTTGTATCAAGCAGCAAAAATGTTTGATTGTACATTTTGCATTGCACAAGATATTGCACGTCCTGTGAAGGGACTCTTGCACATTTTGATAACAACAAAAACACTCAAAAGCTTTAATTATTTAATCTGAGAAATGGAGAAGGTGCAGAATAAGCAGTGCTACCAAAAAAAGGAGCCTTCCAATCTAAGGCAGTGAAGGAAGAGCCCTCAAGATCTCTCAGATCTGACCTATGGTCCAGTTCTATTGTATTATATCCTGTGTTGCTGTAGTGCAGAAAGCATTTCCTCTAACATCCATGAAAACTAAGTTGGAGGAATGGGCTTCCATTTGTATAAATCTTTCTATTCCAGGCTTAGTGCTTGTTTGGAATTAGATGTTGTACAGAACCCTGGATGTTAACAGTGTTATAAGCTGACTGTGTAGAATGTACAGTGTTTCCAAATGTTTGTAGACACCCTTTCTAATGAACACATTCAGCTACTTTAAGTTGCACCCATTGCTGACACAGATGTGCAAATGTTCACACATCTTGTGACCCGGGTCCTATAAAATCTGTTTTATTTTTACTTTTGTTTGTTTTGATGTCAGATTGAAATGTGATTGGAAAATGGAATTTGGGGGAGAAAATTAAGTGTATTTCATAGGACCATACAACTTGCCTAGTGTCTGTAGAGAAGTACTCACAAAAGCATAGGACTCTCTGGAACTCTGTTCCCTGGAATGATGTTGCTCTATCCAGTATTTTGGGATGAGTTGTGGTGGTGATCTTCCCACATCCTGTCTTCAATAATGCTGTTTTCACAGAATACAATCAGATTGGCTAAAATCTGCAATTAGCAAAGCTCCAAAATTTAATAGAAACTCTTCCCTGATTCCTAAATCAGGATAAGCACAGGATTTTTAGAAGAAAGGAAGATTGGGAAGGTGTCCCAATCCATAGAATGTAGGTAGTAATTACTGCATGTTCTTTGTGCAAATACATTTTCTGTGCCATCCACACTTAAATTTCAACAAACCACCACTAAATAATGATACTTATACTACTATTAATACTTAAATAATGAGCTTAATACTACTAATGTAAATGCTATTGTAATAATGCTAATAAATAATATATATATATATAAAATACTAATAATATTAATAATAAGTTAATAATTATAATGCTTGAAACATCTGTAATAATGTTAATAATGTTTCATACATATGCATTAGCAACATAAAGATATCAATATTTATTTAAATAATGATACTTTCATTTTATTTTCACTTGAGAGGAGTTCCATCTCTCCCCAGACGAATTACAATACGCCATGTGCATTTCCCAACAGAGATTGCATTTGTTACCTAACAGGGTATAAATAGGGGCCTGAGGGCTGGGAGGTGGGGTGGTTGTCATTTGTAAGACTTTACTTGTTTTGGGCCTGGTGTAGTAGAACAGGGATTTCTGTCCCGTTGCTCCTGATGATGGTACAATCTCCCACTCTCATGGCCTACCCTGGCCAGAGCTGTAATCCAGACGTGCAAGCTGCTGGGCTACAGTATAATTTCATCCAGCTGCACGCGCATCATCCGAATGCTCAGCCTGCTTACTCTATGCATCCACGGGACAGAGCAGCATGTACCCACCGGGTGAATGAGGGGGTGGGGTGTAAATAGCCTTCAGGGTAGGGTAGTGGTTGGCCTAGCAGACTGAGTGTTCATTTTTGGGGGGTGGGATTGTGTGGGTCTGCGTTTGTAGATATGTTTTGGATTTTTTTTTGTTTCAGAGAGAAGGAGCAAGCTAATGGTCGGAGGGCTAAGCTTACAGCCAAGGGATTACAGAAGCGTGGGGCGGGAGAGCGTACATGATCTGTCGGAGCTTAGTGCCACAATTATCCCCCCCTCACAGCGGCGTTTTCATTAGTGTAATGTTCAGAGATATCCAGAATTATGTAAGAGTGACGTGCCATCAGCCTGCCCAACGTGGTGATTCTGTGTGCGTCTCTCTCTCCCGTGTCTCTCGTGCTCTCTCTCTCCCACTTGCATTCTCCCTCTCCCCCCTCTCCCACTTGCTCTCTCTCTCTCTCTCCCACTTGCGCTCTCCACAAGGAGAACAAAATGGGCATCTGTCAGACTCTGGAGAGCGGGCAAGAGAGAGAGAAAGGGAGCGTGAGAGCGCACAAGAGAGAGACACAGACCCATCAGTGAAAGAGGCTGAATTTGCGGCGTTTTGCACAGGATGGATCCAGAAACATGCGACAGTGGCAGACTGGGCACAGGGTGGTCTGTGACAAACCATCAATGATGAGGACTACAGTAGTGCGTGGAGTGGGTAGTATGCACTGTTTATAGTGCACCTGTTTCGGCAAGGCGAGGGGTGAAGCTCAACCACGTGTTCTAAGTGAGCGAGAGGTTTGAACATGAAGTACAAGAAGTTCATCACCATCATGCAAGCTGCGGTTGGGATTGCACCCCTCAACAAAAGAGAGCTGCTGCCCCCTGGCAGGAAGCTATGGAGGCCCTCTGGGTGAGTGAGGGAGAGGGTGGATGGATGAAAGGGAACAGGAGTTCAGTTTGCACGTGTTCTCAAATACTGTTAGTGCTGCATTGTTAAAATGGCTCTTGGTTTGGATGAATGGTTCTAGGAAAATATGTAATTGGCCTGAGTGCAAGTTTTTCATACTTTTTCAAAATGGGATCTGCAAAGAAACATCCATTGAAAGGTATTTAAAGAAAGAAACATTTGTTCATGAGGATGTGCAGGGATGTATTTCACAATAAAATGCCAATGGAATGTGAGGGGAGGGGTGAGACTTTTGGCCAGCCCTTACCTTGGCTTTACATTCTGGTTAAATAAGGAATCTGACTTTTTGAAGCACCTTTTCAGAAGCAGCTTTCTGTTTATTGTGTTATGGTTAGGTTAACGGGGGGGGTTTATTCCCCCCAAAATCTCTGCACCGTACTGTTGTTAAGATGTAAGCATTTTAATTGAGAGTAGTTTGGTCTGCAGTGCTTAAATGTAAGGAATCATACTGCTTTTGAGTTTTTACAATGGTTGTGTGGGTAATCAGGTGCATAGTGTTTACTGGTGGTAATGCCTGTGGTCCTGTCTCTTGCTATGTCTGTAAATGTGTGTAATCTCTTATCTGATCCATTTTCTATTATTTATAGTATCAGGCAGCATAAACAAGTTAATCAAGTTTTAAAAACTTATTTTGTGTGAAACTATTCTTTCAGTAGTAGTGGTGGTGGTGGTAGAAGTAGTAACAGTGGTATTAGTAGCAGTAGTATTTGTAGTGGTAGTAGTATTAGCTGTAATAATGGTGGTAGTAGTAATGGTTGTGGTGGTGGATGTAGTAATAATGGTACTGGTAGTAGCACAGCAAAAAGTCCATTGTTGAATTAACTCCCAAAGAGTTGATTTCAACACTTTTCAGGGTTTATATAGATCTTCAGAGTCAAATAAACACTTTCAAAATAGTTAAACATTTAACATCACTTCAACTTTCCTTTTTTTATTGAAGTTAAAATAACTCTTAAGGGACTAGAAAAATAACACTGCTCTGAGTTGTTTTACTATTTCATTATTTTACTATTTCAGTATTAATTTTTACTCAATTAAATTAAGCTATGTACATTAAAAATAGTTAACTTTTTTGTTTATGTTCCTCCGCATTTAACCCATCCTCATACATACATGACTTCAGTCATGCCCTTCCAGTTGAGAGATTCAAACCATCAACCTTCCTTCTCTTATTTAGAGAAACTTGTCTAAAATGCATACAGCTCAAAAACACCCTACATAACATTTAAGAAGTTCAATTTGAATGAGTTTGTTCACAAAGTACTCGTTTAATTGTGCAGTAGTTTAGAAAAATCAGGGTTCTCTGTTTAACCGTTGGGTTAAGTGGAACTTGAACACTGATCATATTTTCTCAGTTCCTACAAAATCCTTTTGTCAGATCTGCTTTGGTGAATGATTCGGAGAAGCAGACAGTCATCTCTGTATTACTTTATTACATAACAAACAAGTAAATAATGAGATTATTTATCTAAAGTTCTTTTCTGCATTGTCTAAGTAATTCCCCACAGCTGTCACTGCAACTTCCTGGTTCCAGGAATCAAAGGTGCGTTGATGCATTGGGTTCAGGTTGGGTGACCAGTACTCATTTGTTTTGGGTTTTACTGTATCTGAGTACTGTACTGCACAGAACAGTTGATTTCTCAGACCTCATTGGTTTGGTCAAGCAGGAATGAGATAGAGATAACAGAGATCATTGGGACAAAAAGAGCTGTCCAGTTTACTGTCTTTTAATTGTTTCCATGTTGGAGACACTATAGGTCTTTAAAAATGAAGACAAACATTTCAGGAACTGTTATTTTGTGAGAAGGATATTCAACTCTTCTGTTCAACATTATCATTATGTTTTTCATCCACTTCAGATTGTTCTAATTTTCTGATTGCAGGGACCAGACCGACACAGGTGTATCCAAGTTAATTTTATCAGAAACCCTTTTAATACAAGCACACTCTGAAGGTGCATAAATACCACCTGACTGTCACCCATATTTTATTAATTAATGCGAAGGACCATTTTTATGTAAATTATTTTTAATGTAACCTATATCAAACATTACATGTGCACACCATAAGTCTGAGAAAAATTGTGAATTTTGAGGCAGCAACCCTCTTTAGCACAGGACAGGAAGGTGAACAGTTAAACGAAAGGGTGCCATGTTACGAGCAGATTTGCATATACCATCCCACATAGCAATATGATTTAAGCCTATATTACCTGATATGTATATGACTACCAAATGTAAATACCTGTGATTAAAATCTGATCAGGAGAAAATCCAGATACTAGCCACATCAAGTCACCAGTTGTTAACTGGGTATTAAAGAAGACAGATCTGAGAGTTCTGTAGACTGCTGAACTGAACAGAGCTTACTTTACACAACCTGCAAAGGTGTGTTTGGCAGAAAGGAAGGAACAGCATTTCATGGAAAGAAAATCTTTCCAACTGTGAAGCATGGGAGGGGGAGCATGGTATGTCATGTTTGGGGGTTGTGTCGTAAACAGTGGAGTACTGGCTGAATAGAAGAATGGATTCTCCAGAATAACAGCAAGTCCTGGATGCAAATATCAAACCATTTTATAACATTAGAATCAGATAGTGATCCAAATCCACCATTGACCATCTAAAGAGCCACAAATTGAAGCAGTTGGAATGGCCCTCAAAGTCCACTGACCTAAACAGAATAGCTGAAGATGACTCATGTGTATCTCAGAACTAGAGGCATTCGGCCAAGAAGAGTGGGTAAAATCTAACCACAGGAACTTAGGCTTTCCCTGTTTCACAAAAGTGTCAGCAAGCTGTGGTTTCTGCTAAAATGGGTGTTACTGTTTTTTATATGATAAACACAGGTTTCATCAGGATATTTATGAATATACTGCGTCACTCATACTCTTGCAAAGATAAGAGGACTCAGAGATAAAGGCAACTGCCTTGTCATCTGCGGTGTACTGAGGCATGTTAAATGCAATCTAAATGGCACTGAGGAAATTATGTCACTCTGTAATCATTCCATGAAATCCAGTTCTTTGTTTCTGGTGGTGACTAGTTCATTGGTCACCAAACATGCTGTCCATAAACATTTAAGAATAGTTCATTGTGTTTCCTTACCAGAAACAGGAGTGAGCTGAACATATGGTGGAAGATCACTGCGAGGTCAATCAGCATTTATATTCCCTGCTTTGGTATATGTCCCTTAACTCAGAATTTATGGCACAATGGGTTAATGCCACTCTTCCAATTTTATATTAAGATGTAGCTGTTTCATTATTATAAAGTAGTAATGCACTGTAAATCATTTTATCATACTGTTTTTATTCTGCTCTCCACATATTCCAGCTCAGAAAGCCATGGTCAGAGCACTGGTTATTCTACAGTACATGAAGACAGTGAGGTTCAGACTGACAGCTGTTCAGACTCCCAGGGGAGGTTCATTCCAAAACAGAAAAGAGTCTGGAGTCTTTCCTTGCATTCTGAGGGACGGTGGGTCAAGCCGAGCTGTACTTGAAGCTCGAGGGGTTCTTGGTACAGCTCGAGTTTTGACCATTGCCATCATGTATGGAGGGACTGGTCCATTTTTGTTTTTTTAGGTCAGCATCAAGGTTTTGAATCTGATGCGGGTAGCTACAGGGAACCGATGAAGGGAGCGCAGCAGATGAGTTACGTGACTGAATTTAGGAACATTTGAAGACGATCCGCACTACTGCATTCTGGATAAGTTACAATGGTCTGATGGTCCACATAGGAAGGCCAGCCAGTAGGGAGTTGCGGTAGTCTAGTCTTGAAATGACAAGAGACTGAACAAGCACCTGAGTGGCCTGAGTGGCTATGTTTGTGCAGACTGTCTTGCCTTTTTCTCAAGCCCCCTCTGATACAATAAATATTTCATAGTTGTTTCTATGATTGAGAGCTTTCCAGGCCCTGCTGCAGAAAACAGTTTTCACACATACCACACATACCAAACTCTTACAGCAAGCACTCCCAGATTGATAGTAGACCTCATAGTGACCCAGAGTTCTTCCCAGTTTTTCAAAGCTTACCTGTACTGCACAGAACAGCTGATTTCTCAGTCCTCATTGGTTCAGTCAATGGAAATAGAGATATCAGAGATCATTGGAACAAAAAAATAATGTAATTATTTCCACATTAGGTCTTTAAAAATTAAAAAATGTTTCAGGGACTGAGGTATATTAAACTCTTCTGATTATCATGCATGTGACCTTTTTTTAAGATTGCTTTTAAGATCACTGCTGTCTTTTTAATTGTTAAAAAACCCAGATTCAGATTGTTCTGATTGTCTGATTGCAGAGACCAGACTGGCACAGACGTATTCAAGTTCTATTTGACGAAAGAAGCCCAGTATTTGTGTCTGCGTCGACTCTCGGCTCCAAACTACATAACTATTATAAAGGTAGGTTTTTCTACATCTACAACTGTGTATGAAGTGTGTACAATCTGCAAATTGAAACCTCATTCTCATATATATATATATATATATATATATACACACACACACACACACACACACACACACACACACACACACACACACACACACACACACACACACACACGATCAGACTAAAAATGCTTTTTATTTTCCGTTGTGAATTTTATTAATTATATCCATTTTAATACTTATATGCAGTGTATATTGTTTAGCGACATTAGCTATAAAAAACAATCAATAACTGTATAGTGAGCTTCCTTTCTGGAAATGTTCTTTCTGGTTCGCAGTGGCGTGCAAGGTTCTCTTTGGCGTAGACAAAAGGGAGAAGAAAAATAAAGGGTGATTTAAAATGAGAAAACATAAAGTAAACCAGTCAAATTGATCTGTTTTAAATACAACGTTTTAGTGTAGAGAAGCAGCACTCATGATGCACATAAATAATGTCCTGTAATGCTGTGAGATGTTTAGATGATGATCAGATTGGTGTTAAAACTGCAACACCAAAAACAGGGCAGGGGATCCTCAAGGGTTCTATATTCCAGGCAATGTTTATTTGTAGAACCATTTGCATTACTTAATGTTTTTAAGGTTATGGTTCTTCAAATACAAAGAAAACCTCTTGTAGATCAGTGGTGAAGAACCCTGGTCCTGAAGGACTGAATGTCTGCAGTCTTTTCCAGCTCAAGCACTTCTCTCCAGCTACATTTCACCCACTAATAGTCATGTTTAGTAGAGTTCATTTAAAATTTGGTCTGTGTGCACCTAAAAGCTTTTTGCTTAGAATGTGTCTCCTTGAGTACTAAATAAGTCATAGAAATACTGTAAAACCTCTTGCTACAACTTAGTCATGTGAAAATGTTGGGACACTTCACTAAACTTTTTAATATATTTGAACATATGAACATATGTTTCTTCATTTTAACTATATTGAGAGACAGAGGTGAAAGAACTAAACACATAAAGACAGCAAAAATCGAACCTGGAACTTCTTTGTTCACTTCAGTGAAACTTGTTTGGTCTGTTTCTGACAGTAGATGCTGCACTTTGATCTCTATGGTTGTCAATTCCATGAAGAATCTTCTCTTTGGCTCAACTTGCTAGGACATCCTGACCTGGTCATGTTGGCAGTTGTTTTAAACCCATCCCCCCAACATCCATGTCCCCAGAGTCTTCCTAACTGAAGCAAAGACCCCCTTCTTTCCTTCCTAAAGTAATTAATTTGATAATTTGGTCATTACAAAAGTGATTAATCAAAAGTATTTAAAAATAAGAAACTGCATTAGCTTTGTGCACTGTACCCCACTGAGCCTCAACGCGCCTCACTGAGCATCAACGCGCCCCGCTCAGCCTCAACACACCCCTCTGCGCCCCAAAGAGCCTCCACTGTCCCCACTGAGCCTCCACTGTCCCCACTGAGCCTCCACTGTCCCCACTGAGCCTCAACGCGCCCCGCTCAGCCTCAACACACCCCTCTGCACCCCAAAGAGCCTCATTGCACCCCACGGTGCTCCACTGTCTCCACTGAGCCTCATTGCGCACCATAGTGCTCCACTGTCTCCACTGAGCCTCACTGCACCCCACAGTGCTCCACTGTCCCCACTGAGCCTCACTGTACCCCACAGTGTTCCACTGAGTCTCACTGTGCCCCACAATGCTCCACTGTCCCCACTGAGCCTTAACGCACCCCACTGAGCCTCAGTGCGCCCCACTGTGCTCCATTGTGCCCCACAGCCCCTCCTTTAAGGGGGATTATTTAAACGGGCTGCTGCTGCTTGGCTTTTCTTCCCACGTGGAGCCGGAAAGTTTGGAAGAGTCCATTTCACTGAGTCATCTGCTGTGTTTTACTCTCTTTATACAGGCTGGTGTTCAACATTTTATTAGTCAGTACATCAAAAATAAATCAGGAATAAATTATGAACAGAGTCTTCTGTAAGACTGAGGGCATTTTCTCATTTTTTGCCCCTGGTCCTCCCCCCCTTCCCCTGGGCAGTGGTACAGGCAGGGTTTAAGCTACAGTAGGCAAACAATAGCGTTTATGGTGTGTTTGTGTGATGGAGTCTGACTGTAATTAAGTGTAAGAAGTTGACAGATTTAGATGTGCTGGTATTGAGGAGAGGATGGTGTTTGTGAGCAGGAGGAGAAATGAGCGCTTCAGTGTGAGTATTGAGTTTATTCTGTATCATCATAGAAATGTGTAAAGTTTTGCCTCTATAATACAGAGGGTCTGCCTGCTCTGTCTGCATCTAAATCTCCATGTGATCATCTGAAAGTGTGAAGATGTCACTGCACAGCTCTGTTAAATAGTTTCACACCACTGCCCTGTGTGCTCTAACACTCAACTGTTGATTAAAACGCAGCCAGGGTCTACATTTTCCCTCCTAAAGTGTGACAAAAGTGCTCTAAGCCCCTCGTTTTATATCTTTTAGTCATGTAATTATTTTAGCTGTGTGAGAGTAAACAGTAAAAAAAATAGTTTTATTTAAGCAGTAGTTCCCAATCATGCCAGCAGGGGGCAGAGTGGCGCCATTACTGTTCTACAGTCTGCTGCTCTGAAAAGGTTCATACTGAGTTTGTAATGTTGAGGGCTCACACATTCTTCATATTCTCTCTCTCTCTCTCTCTCTCTATATATATATATATATATATATATATATATATATATATATATATATATATATATATATATATGTGTGTGTGTGTATGTGTATGTGTATGCATGTATGTATGTATGTATGTATGTATACATACTCACATATTAGTAAATTTCCCCACTGCAGGACTAATATATGTAAAGGAGTGTATATATTCACTGCATATTCATATACTTTTTATAATATATACATATTCATATTCTATACTTGGCAAAAAAAATGTCTGCATATTCATATATCCATTCTAATGAGTGAATATGGCTCTTTCAAGGCTCATAAATGTAACTACAGAGTATTACAGAGTCTAATGTTGTCTTAAGTAACTTTGTAGTTCTGTATCTCCATTTGGTCATATTGCATATAGCTCAAATCTAAATGTATAGTTGACCAAACTGAGATGCATATGTATAAAATGTGAGCTGGGAAGACTTTTGATTTTGAGTTAGCCACCTCACATTCCACCTCACTGCACCTCCAGCACTAAGTCCATTATGCTTTTAATGCCTCCTCATTTGTTTTTCATAAGATGCATTAAACAGGCTTCCCAGGAATTATCCTCCCATGAGAGCATCCCTGAAGTCATTTTCATGTTCTCAGGTTCTTTTAAGCCCAAGTGAATCTGCATTCATGCATAATACTCCGGAGTCTAGGCTGGCACCATCTGCAGGAGTGTACTGCGCACAGGACTGACACTCTCAGTCTCCATATCTTCCTATCAGACAGTAAAAGATTAATGTTAGACCTGCTGCTTGATTTAAAAACTTCACAGTCTGTGATGCCTGAATGTGTCTCTGATCTACCATTCGGTTTTAGTTCAGGGATTTTACTTGGCAGGTGATCCGTCTCCTGAAGAGCTTCAGGTGTTGTCTGACTGCTGTGGGGGTTGGAGGAATGCATAAGGCGAGATGTGATTAAGAATATATGGCCGGTTATTATGTAACTGATTTTTCATGCTGCTGTGAACTTGCTCCAGTGTTATATTTGAATCAGCAATATGGGCAGACAAACATGAGGCTAATTCTGCTCTGATTTGAAGCCTCAGATTAGACTGTCTGTGGTGTCTAATCTTTTACTGACATCTGTCAAGTTATTGCACTTCTTACTGAATGATTACCATTGTCTACAACTGCATTGCTATTTTAGTTGTTTAGTTGGTCAGGATGCCTGTTAGCTTATGAAGATCAGAAATCCAGAATTACAATTCAGGTTTGACTAAATTATAAATCTATATCAAAATTAAAACAAAAGCTATATATATATTACAGGCCAAAGGTTTGGAGACACCTTCTCATTAAATGCATTTTCTGTATTTTCATGACTATTTAAATTGTAGATTCTCATCAGGCATCAAAACTATGAATGAACACGAGGAGTTTTGTACTTAACAAAAAAAGGTGAGATAACTGAAAACGTTTTATATTCTTAGTTTCTTCAAAATGGCCACCCTTTGCTCTGATTACTGCTTTGCACATTCTTGGCGTTCTATCAATGAGCCAACTCTGGGAACTCCTTCAAGACTGTAGGAAAACCATTTCAGGTGACTACCTCTCGAAGCTCATTGAGAGAATTCCAAGAATGTGCAAAGCAGTAATCAGTGCAAAGGGTGGCTATTTTGAAGAAACTAGAATATAAAACATGTTATCAGTTACTTTTTTTATTAAGTACAAAACTCCACATGTGTTCCATTATAGTTTTGATGCCTTCAGTGAGAATCTGCAATGTAAATAGTCATGAAACTTTTTGCCTGTACTGTATATCACTTTAAATGTAATGAATATAAAATATGACTGCAATTATTATTATTATTATTTTATTTTTTTTAATTAAGTTATGAGCTTTTTTCTCACAATATTCTATGTTTTTGAGATGCACTAGTATTAGGGTTGTGCACAATACTGGGCTTCAATATCTAACCTTTAAATATTCATTTAAAACCAACACTGTGTTTTTCAGAACAGTATTGCAAAATATAATATTGTAATACTTATATATTAATAAATTCATGTTAAATATATCTTAATATTTAAGTGGTCCTCTAATTTTGGTTGGTGTGAAAGACTCTTAGAATTTAAAAGCCCACTTACAACCTTGTTATTTTATGCCAGAATTAAATGAGCTGTTTTATCTTTGCTTTGATTGGCTGGTTTAGCTGAGTATAATCAGATGCCACATAGCATCACAAATCATATGTTTCTTTTTTTAGCACAAGAGTACGAGAAAAGCCTAGGGTTAGCTTTTAGTCTTGCACAGATGCATGTGGCACTTTTCCAAATGGTTCTTCCCCTAAATGGCACTTTCCCTGGCAGCATGTTGCTGAGCTATTCCTTTAGCTTTTAGTCTAGCATAGATACCCACTCACTTCCCAGTCTTAAGCTTTCTGTCTCTACAAATTTGAGTTTGACTTTAACTGGACTAGTTTGACTTCCCTCTCTCTGAACATCACTGAACCCATGGCACCCATCTGTCATGATGTTCAGTGATGTTCAGAGAAAGGCACTGCTCTAACACACCCTCATTTTCATTCATTATAATTCACCTCAGTTTCATAAGACCTAAAAACGAACCATGTGGGACTCCAAATCCGTTATGCTGTAAATAACTGAATCATAAACCTGTGGTTTAAGGGGTTAAAATCCTCCATTTCCTTCTGACAGCTGTGGAATATCATAGTGCAGTCTACATAAAACAAATGCCCCCCTTCCACCCCCCATCATTCTGTGATAATCCCTATGGTTACCACGGCGATGAGGAGTGGGTCTGGGTCCAATACACTTTAATCCTTTCTGATTTAAGACGTGGAGCTTTGTTAGTGAGAATCTGCAGATCAGAACTGCGATAATGGCTGCTACGATATTGTTAAAATGACGTGTTGTGGTTGGCATATTTAACTGGTACAGAGCTTATCTTGCACTCTTCAGACATGTTTCTCCATGGGTTCTTTGGTGAAGATGGATAGAACTGAATAGAACATTGGAATGGTTCAGTGATTATTTCTTATCCTGACCTATACTCTTCACCAAAGGACCACTGAAGAGCACTTTTTTGAAAGTTGTGCTAAATTAAACCATGACTACTCTAAAATGGTTCTTTGCCTGGTAAGAGTTTAGACTGGTTTTGGGGATGGTTCTGCATAGAATTTAAGTGTTCGTCCTGCACTCTTTAAAAAGGTTTCTTCAGAAAAGAACTATGACAACACAAAGCATTCTCAAGTGGTTCTTTGTCTGGTAAAAGAGTTCTTTGAATTGGTGAAAAGTACTTTGTTGATGGTCCTAGATAGAACAGTAATTTCCTGTTCTGCAATCTTCAAAAAGTGGTTGTTTGGTGAAGACAACTCAAAGAAACAACTAATTGCTTAAATAGTTCTTTGCCTCATAAATGTTCGAGTTAAAGGTAAACTTGGATGGTTCTAGAGCAGACTTTTGCCTCTTTGAAAATTGTTCTTCAGTGGTTCTTTGGTACACATTTGTTCTAAATTGAACAATGACATCCTAAAAAACTGTTGAAATGGATGGTTCTAGCTAGAACAAAACAGTTTTCAGTGGTACTTTGGTGCAAGACTATTGTGCCAAGTAGATATTTGGAGGGAAATTTTTTGAATGGTACTAGATGGAGCCTTGGGTAGAACAATTAGAAAAGAATTATCCTACTCTTTACATGAATGGGTTATTTTAATGTTTCTTTGATTAAATGCTGAACATCAATGTGACAGCTTAAATGGATGTTTGCCGGCTAAGTGTTCTCTGTGGGTGGTCCTAGGTAGAACAATTGTGCTACACTCTTCCAAAGCATGTACTTTAGTGGTTCTTTGGTAAAGACAGTTGTGCTAAATATAACATTTGACAGCTTAATGGACCATTTGAATGCTTAACTGGTTCTTTGCCTGGTAATGAGGTTCTTTGAATGGGTGGAAAACATTTATTTCATGGTTCTCAATGGACCTTTTCAAAGCAATGGTTCTGTATTGGACCAAAATAGGGTTCCACTCTTGTGAGTAAATGGACCTTTCAAGACTAATAAAAAAAAGCTCTTCTCGGTGTGGATTAGAGGGCTGTTGTGTTGCAGTAATGGTTGGCTTTTCTGCTGCTTACTTTCTGTTTTATATGTACAGAGGTGTACGATACCGCAGATCCCTCAGGCCGTAATTGTAATTAATGATCTGAATCCAATCCACCCTGCCCCGCCCCCCGGCACTGTCGCTCAAACATCATCCCGCTTATCCTGTGGGAGTTTATCCAAAATCAGTGTTATGATAATATATCTGTGTAGGAGAGAGGTGGACCTGGTGCCAGACTTCAGAAATCCTAACATTCAACTGAATGTCGGGATTTATGCAGCCCAAAAACCTGCCATTGCCTCTAAACGCTGCAGCGGTGGGTGAAAGGCTTAGGGAAGAGGTGCATGTTTGTGAGTGAGAGAGTGCCTGTGTCATCCTCTCTTGCTTGCCCTCTTTTTCACACAACTCTGTCTGCCCTGGGTGGCGGTAGACAGTGGGATTTGAGCGAAATGTAGGCCAGCAGTATTTGTCTTGCGTCAAGAGCAGATAGATGAATTGTGCGGACAAGTGAAGAGGTCGCTCGGACAGATAGAGACGCCGTGCCGGTGGGACGAAGGACAGCATGAAGACGGTACTGTCGCTGCACAGGAAATGGGTCCACACGGTCAAAGCCATCCGCATCCTCCAGGGCATCGTAAGACCACTTTTCTATTCTCACTGATGCTGCTGGTACTGCGGAGAACTGTTGATCAGAGTTCGGCTAAACTTTGGCTCATCTGTGAGTGGAGTTTAGTGAACTTTAGTGGGTTTTAAACCTTTTCACTTAAATCTGCAGCACACAGTTGAGGTACTGTGGTTCTCTGTAGTTAGTAGAAGAACAGAAGACCTGTTGACCTGTGATGTATTAATAAGAAGCCCATAGGCAGGTGCTGGACTATGTGGTTGGGGAAAAAAGTATTCCTAGATTAAAGTGGGAGACGTACAGGCAGGGTAGTGTTGTCATAGCAGTGAACTTTGTACCAGCACTGTAGAAAGTATGTGGAAGCTTATCAAGCATAGCATTATTAGATTTTTAACAAAACACAAGATTAGCAACAACATATTAATAGAACATTTTCAGGAGGTTTAGTTTATGTATGAAAGTCTGAAATAATGTCAATTGCAGAGACTTCAGAGTTTCATCAGTACTTTTCATGTTCAGGAAAATTGAAAAGAAAAGAGAGCATCCAGTTTCAGGTCCATACCTTTTTCAGCAACTACAACCATAAAATGGCTGATTTTATGATTTGTAAACAGGTATTTTAACATTTAAATCATTATTTACCCATTAGTTCGGGAGCTAAATTTGTGGCTGAAGTTGCTTCAGATTTTGAGAGGGAAGTAGGTGACAGTGATGTCATAGAGAAGCACATCACAGCCCAGAATGCTCAACTTCAAAAAGCAAACCAGTTTTAAAGGTTGGTTTTAACATCCCTATATACCTAAACCAATTCTTTTACACCACCTATGCAAAATGTAACTTATAAAAATGCCATTTTTAGACCAATTAGTCCATTGTTGGAGAGGACTTTGGAGGAGACTCTTAATTAAATGTCAGACATTAGCTTGGTAAGTGGAATCACAATGGCCTTCAGAAAGGTTTTAGATGCAGATGAGTCTGGGAAGGGATTTAACAAGATCTCTGAACAGTGAGAAATCAGCTGTTCCACTGTCCAGAAAATGATTTCCAAGTCAATTTAAAACAACTGCCAACACGGCCAGGTCAGGCTGTCATAGCAAGAGCAGACCACAAGAGGAGTAAAGAGTTTCCAACAAGCGTGGGACCTATTTGTGGGACCTATTGGTAGCTCTCCCTACAGTTGATGTCAAAATGCTGCATTTACCATCAGAAAGAGACCAAAGAGGAAAGTGCAAGGAGGAAAGAAAGAAACGAACAAACAAACAAAAAAACATCAGGGCAAGAATAAAGTTTGCCAGAGAATGTGTAGACAGAGTTGTACTTCTGGAACAATGTGCTTTGGACACATAAATTCAAAATTGAGTTGTTTGGGCACAGTAACACAAGACATGTTTGACACAAAACAACATTTGAGCACAAGAACGTCATACCAACTGTGAAGCATGGGAGTGGAATGATCATGGTTTGGGGCTGCTATGTGGCAGCAGGACCTGGAGATCTCTCCATGATAGAACACTGTCTGGTAAACGGTTACAGGAAACATCTAAATGACATTAATCGACAAATAGGAAATACCTGCTATTAGGCCATATGCTGTCTTAACTTTTTCTTCACAAGAAAATTGCATTTCTAATTTGTAATTACAATTTTTTTTATGTTATAAATGAATTTTAAATCATTTTACGTTATGAATTATGTTTAAAAGGTGATAATGTTTTATGCATTTAGTTATCAGCTCCTTCTCTCAACATACTTAAACTTATGGACAATTTAAAATTCATTTTAACTATGTTAAAAAATTCAAAGGTGTTCATGGGGTGTCCTAGCTGCACATGACTGTATATATAGACGCACAGGTTTATACATATTATATAGGTTTGTTTATATGTAGATCTCTTTCCTCTGTCTACACATAAGCTCCTTCCTTTCAGCAAGCTGATTAGCTCTTTTTTTTGTTGGGCAATGGGCCAATCAGCTTGCCATTTAAAAAACGTTGGTTGCCTTTACGGATGCTGAAATGCAAATGTAAATAAACACCTCATTTTTACTGTACCTGACATTTTATTTTTATAAAAGTCAGTAATTAAAGTTAGTGTATAATTTTATTGGGGTTATTCCTTTAAACAGCAGTGCGTGCATGTTGGATTCTGGGTTAAGGATTATTTAGGACAACAGTGCTATGCATATTTGAAGCTGAGGAGATTAAAGAGCAGTAATCATAATCACAGCATGTGTGTGTGTCTGTGTGTGTGTGTGTGTTTTCAATGAAGAGGTAAATAGAGGAATATTACAGTGTGCAAGAGCCAAGAGGGAGCAATCCCATAATATTCTGCAGTTGTGTATTTGCACACTCCCACTCAGCAAGTTGGGCTTGAAAGCAGATTTTCGTTCTAAGTCAGAACTGCTGAGAAAAAGCCAGAAATGCAATTTTCAGAATGAGGGGGAACATGGTTCAGAAGCATGGGGGCCTGCAGCAAGGCCTGTACAGCAGCTGTGCAATCTGACAGTCCCTTTCATCTCCCTCATATTACATCTTTTTTTCCCTCAGAACCCAGTTATGGAGGAGACCGTGTGGGAGCAGTACACGGTGACCTTACAGAGGGTGAGTGAATACTGCAGCATGACCGTTTAGATCCACAGCTTCAGTCAAACCAGTTTATAATACAGCAATAATGAATAATAGAGTCTGCAGTGAACCCAGAGGGGAGATCCAAACAGGAATATATTGTGTGTGTGTGTGTGTGTGTGTGTGTGTGTGTGTGTGTGTGTGTGTGTGTGTGTGTGTGTGTGTGTGTGTGTGTGTGTGTGTGTGTGTGTGTGTGTGGTGTGTGTTGTTCAAATAAATAATCTTTGACATGTGATATGCCCCAACTGCTTTGATCTGGGGAGCCATTGAACGCGAAATAATGCCACTAGTAGTTTGAACAATATGTGCAGGATAGATTCCTGCACAAAAATCCCAGTTGGCAGATTTATTTCCAATTGAACATTTATGGAACCAGCTGGGACACCAGCTTCGGCCACCTACATGTGTACAATTTCCTACGCGTCTCTTGTGGAATAAAGCACAGAATGCCATATGGAACCTTTAATTTCTCTCTCTGCCCAATCATATCTCATCTTGTATCCAGACTAGAGGCTTGCTAACAGGGTACTAGAGCCTCATTCAATTATAGTTTCACAATAAATGTATCCTTTCACTCTAATATTGTCTTCACTTACATACATCATCATTACATTTACACAGACAGAGTGGGTGGATACCAGTTTAGCTTATTCCTAACTGGTACATATTGACCATGATGGCACACTGCAGACTGTCCTCTACAGCACTTTAAATACATTTTTTTTTTTTTCTTGACCCCCTTACTCCCACCCCACCCGTCCAGCTGTTAGTGCCTCATTCGCTCTCACTCTCACTGTGGAGTGAGCTAGCTTGTGATTTTTCTCTCTCTCTCTCTCTCTCTCTCTCTCTCTCTCTCTCTCTCTCTCTCTCTCTCATGCATTCACTTTTGCTCTTGTCAGTCTCGCCGCTTTTTATCCATCTGTCTCTTACTGCTCAGGCTCTATGCTCTGTTGCACACTTGTTCTCTCTCTCCTCTCTCTCTCTCTCTCTCTCTCTCTCTCTCTCTCTCTCTCTCTCTGGGCCATCTGGTTGAGCAGGGCTAATGCAGTAGGTTGTATGATTGTTTAGTGTGTGGGTCGGGAAGGGTTTAGAGATTTCATCAAATCACTGCCACTGCTCTAATCTCGAGAGTGCAGGGCCAGCAGGTACATTGGCATGTATATGCACTATATGGACAAAAGTATTTGACACCTGCTCATTCATTGCTTCATCCAAAATCAGTATTAAAAATGTATCCTGCCAGAGTAATTGTCCTTAACTAGTTTTGCTTTGAGGATTTGATAGCATTCAGCAACAGGAATGTTAGTAATGGCTGAATGTTGGATGAATATTACCACACCTGATCCCCAACAAGTTCTGGATGCAGCACCATCAGAGAAATATCCAGAGAGTCCTATCCTTTTAACAGTACTTCTCTACAGGGACTACACGGTCTGTGTGTGCATTTGCACATCTCTGATAGCAATGGGTGCAATTTAACGTAGCTGAATGCATTCATTAAAAGGCTGTGAATTGTCTGTTAATGGAGCCCAGAGGATGCTCTGCTAGAACACCGAGGTAAAAACAAAGGATCTATATTGAACTTGGCTTGAAATAGCTGATATTCAGTCCAATAAAATATAAATGTTTATTTTTGTTGGGTAGTTGAGTGTGAATCGTTCTGTTAATATAAGAATCATTGTTTGTCGATTGTGTATAGTCATAATGGAAGTTTCTGAATGGACAGTTTTTTTATGAATTTACTTCTGTTTACAAAATAAATCCTCTTTTTCTGTTTAGGATGCCAAATTTGGGTTTGGTATCGCTGTATCAGGTGGAAGGGACAATCCAAATGAAGAAAGTGGAGAAACATCAATCGTTGTTTCAGATGTGCTCCAAGGAGGGCCTGCAGATGGCCTGCTATTGTAAGAAGCACATGATCATCAACTAGAAGTATATTCAAATGGTTCATAATGGCTTTAGTTGGTAAGTCATTAGCATTGCACTCAAATTTTTTCTGTTTTCTTTCTGCCTTTAGTGAGAATGACCGAGTGGTCCAGGTCAACACTTCTGCCATGGAGAATGTCCCTCACTCCTTTGCTGTCCAGACCCTTCGAAAGTGTGGCAAAGTTGCCAAAATAGTGAGTGAGACAAGGCTGTTATTCTCTAACTGGTTAGGTTTTCTTGTCAAGTTGCAGACTTTGTCTGTTTACTGCACCACCACAGTTCAACATTACTTTCCTGAATATGCAAAGGGCCCATGTCATGGAAAACTGACCCTTCCCTGCTGTTGTTTAAGCTATAACACTTTCAAATAGCATTTACTCACAAAACTAGCTTTTATTTTTATTCTTCTTGAAGTAAAAGTGTTGTTACTGCAGACAGTCTTTAAGCAGACAGTCTTTAAGCAGTTATCACAGTGAAATATATACATTTAAATGTTATTTATAACTTTAAAAATGTTGCATTTTAACAGGATAACGTACGTTTGTACATACAGCAAATATATATTAACTGTGCAGAATATAAGAGCTCATTCTCAGCTCATACTGTGCAGAGGTTTTAGACACACAATAAATGGACACATTTGTGACTTATTTGATGTACACAACCCACATAAAATGCATGCAAGTGTAGAATATTGGCCCTTTAAAGCTTAAAAATGCTATAAAAAGCCACTGTAATGTTTTTTTTTTATCATGTACCTCCCCCAGACAGTAAAGAGGCCACGAAAGGTTCCTGTCAACCTGCTGAAGCGTGCACCCTCCCCAGACGACCGCGTTTTCTGTAACCCTGACTACAACGATGATTACATGTATGACCAGGACAGACGCAGTGTGTACAGTCGACCGGACCATGACGTCGGTTCAGAGCGTGGCTACCCCGATTCAGAGTATGATTATGATCGCGGCAGCCGTGGCCGGACGCTGGACCGGGACATGAGCCCTGATCGCCAGTATCGTCGGGATGGCAGTCGAGGACGACTACTTGACCGTGAGCGCAGCCCTGATAATCGTTACCGTAGTGACCGCACGCTGGACCGTGTCCGAAGCCCTGACCGCCGTTATCGCAGTGAACATGCCCTGGACAGGGACTACAGCCCTGACCGCAATTACCGCGGTGACCGAGGTCGCAGCCCAGACCGTCGCTACCGTAGCGAACACGCTCTGGATCAGCCACACAGCCCCGATCAGCACTACAGAGACCGAGACCGAGATTACAGGAGGTATGAGCCCAGAAAAGAGGAGCCCCCAAAAAGGAGTGGCAGCAGAGATCGCCTCGACCGCTCACCCTCACCACCTCTGTCACGAGACCATGAACCCCTGGACAAACCGGTCAGCGTCATGCTGTTGAAGAACCGGGCCAGTGAGGGTACAACCATTCATACCTTACCATTTATATACACTGCAGGCCAGGAATAGGGGTGTTAGAAAATATGAATATGTTGAAGTATTTCGCATATTATGTTTTGTAATAATTTATTGATTCTTGAACACATTATCAAATTTTAATGAATAGTTTACAAGTGATGTGATGGTAGTTCATTTTGTTTTGGGATAAAACTAGGGCTGGACAATTAATCGATTAATCAAAACTAACATTCGTTCCCTCTGTTCAGCTTGGGCTTGCTCAATGTTTAGCACATTTTTTTAAAAGGAAAAATTCATATTTTAATTTTAGTTCATTTTAAAAGACAGGTGTCATTTTGCCTTTTCTTATGTATTTATTTATTCATTGTTGCTCTTTATTGTTGGTCTCTTTTTTTTTTTTTTTTTTTTTTTTTTTACTGTGAAAGAGTTTCTGAAGTTAGATTTTAACAATTGCAGTACATCATCCTTTGAATCAGCATATGAATTTGACCTTCATTTGTGTAAATAATTTCAACCTCAACTGATAATTATCATTTATCACAATATCTTACACTTTTGAAGGATTAATAAACTGAATTAGGTATGCATAAATCTGATCAGAATATGGGATAACATTGATGTTCCTGTTCGGTTTTGTCATAAAAGGGGCATAATGTCAAATAATGCTGGCATCTGAAAAATGGTAGCATTACAGGAGAAGGAAAGGAAGGAAATAATAAGGGGAAAAAAATCCTTATCTGTCTGTTCATCATGATATTTTCTCACAGTACAAAGAACAACTGCTAAATTCATATTGTAACATTGCAACAAAAATGACTTCACAAATTTTTATTTTTGTTGATCCATTTTTGTGTTTCTCCTTGACCCAGAATATGGGCTGCGTTTGGGCAGTCAGCTTTTCATTAAGGAGATGACCAGCACAGGACTGGCCTCCAAAGATGGAAATCTGCAGGAAGGAGACATAATTCTGAAGGTCAGTATCAGAAAAGGACAGATATTCTGAATGTAATATCTTTGTCTGAACAAATGTAATTTTTTACATTTAACTATGGACAATTTCAGTAATAAAATGCATAAATTCTTCCAAACAACTAAAAGCAATGATATATGATCTTCCTCAGATCAATGGAACAGTTACAGAGAATCTCTCTTTGAGTGATGCGGGAAAGCTGATCGAGAAGTCTCGAGGGAAGCTGCAGCTGGTGGTGCAGAGAGACCGCCGACAAATTCTGGTCCGGATGCCTCCAATGGCCGACAGCGATTCAGAACTGGATGGTGAGTCAAGCCAGTCCAAAACCAGTGGTGAACGGTTTAAGATATGCTGCTGTATATCAGCCTTGTTAGTCTTCTTTACCACCTGTCTCTCTGCGTTCATAAACCAGGGTGCAGCTCTTCTGGCTTCTATGAAATTCTAAGTTTCAGAGTATTAATTGTCCTGAATGGTTAATGTTCATCAGACAGTTCAGCAGTTTTCTGCGGCATTGATGAAAGTAGGGGTAAATACCTTATGTAGTCTACATTTTTAAAAACAACTGCCATATAACTAGTAACACAACTGACAATATGGTCACAACAGGACATTAACACCACTGACCTCATAATATTTTAATATTCTCAAAGTAGAGCCGTCACACCACAGGACTAACAAAATGGACATGTTAATGTTTTTAACAAAGTCTAAATTTCTGGTATTGGTTCTGGTTCTTGTTTGGTTAAAGGACTCATAGTCCATCAAACAACTTAAAAAAAATAAATAAATAAATGATCATGCATGTCATACCACAGGACAGCGTTTTCTTAACATAATGTAATAGTCTGTGACTTACTGTATAAATTGTATGCATTTTATATGTTATACTTTATTACCATCACACCTGAAAATGTACACCGTCCCTTGTCCTCCAGTGTTTTGGAGGAAGAAAAAACATCTTAATATTTTTATGTGACTCAAAATCAGGTTTAGCCTTACAATTATTCTGAAAAAAAAAACACACAAAATGATGGAAAAACAGTCAGTTGCTGTAAGACATGTTGTGCAACGGAAAGGCACAGAGCAGGTTACTGAACCTGTTAGACTGGAAGCCTCATCATCTAGACAGAGTGACCCACTTTACAGTCTTCAAAGCGGGGAGAGAGAAGTCCAGTCCATGGCTTTGGCAGAATTATGTATACCCCTCATAATCCAAAAAGCGGACAGTAGAAAAAAATGTGATTATTAGTGTTGTATGTCCCATATTTGGCAGAGAAAGGTTTCTTACTAGATTTCTGTTAGAGCTGTTCTGTTAGTCTGATCCCATCTTTATTGCAGTGGGCATAGTGGCACATCTGGCATAGTGGCTGAGAAAGCTGTGAAATCTGCAGTTCTTTGGCACAGTAGATCTGGCAATGGACCATCCTTCTATATTTAGTGTCTTTCATGTGCTTTCCACAGATATTTCTGAAATTGAGTCTTATCGGTCATACTCGCCTCAAGATGACAGACGTGGGCACCACTCGGACCTGTCCTCACACTCCTCCAATGAGAGGCTACGGGAAAAGCCAAGGTGACCAACTCAACCAGAACCTTCTGAGACTTCTACAAGAATGCTAAATGCACCACTTATTATTTACTATGCATATCACTATGCACAAATCGTAAATCACATTCCTCTTGAATAAGCCAGAGATGCTCATTCCCAGCAGCAACATGGAAACAGGTTCATAGTAGAAAGGGCAACAATTTATTACACATGATCAAGCATATCCTTATGATCACCTCCTTGTTTCTACTCTCACAGCTTTAATTACCACACAGGAGCACTGTGTAGTTCTTTAATTTCAGACTGTAGTCCATCTGTTTCTCTGCATACTTTATGCTCCTTTCACCCTGATCTTCAATGGTCAGGAGCCTAGAGGATGACCACAGAGCAATTATTAAGTGGGTGGTGGGTCATTTTTGCTGCAGTGACGCTGATATGGATGTGGTATGTGCTGCTGCTGCTGTGTTTAAACCACAGTCCTGCGGACAGCATTGTGTGAGCACTGAAGGACTAGAGGATTATCAATACAAACTGTGCCAACACAGATGAGCTTCTGTGTCTGACTTTACATCTACAATGTGTAGCAACTAGGTAGGAGAGTCTAATACAGTGGACAGTGAGAGGAAACCATGTTTAAAGACCTCAGCAGCACTGCTGTGTCTGATCCACTCGTACCAGCGCAACACCCACTAACACCACCACCACGATGTCACTGTCACTGCAGTACTGAGTATGAACCACCACCCACATAATACCTGCTCTGTGGTGGTCCTGTGGTGTCCTGGCCACTGAAGAACAGGGTGAAAGGAGGCTAACGAAGTGTGCAGAGACAGACTGCAGTCTGTAATTATAGAACTACAAAGAGCTCCTGAATGGTCAGAGGAGCTGATAAAAATGGACCGAATTTTCTTGATCTTACTCTTTTTTTTTTTTATTGTAACCAGCTATTAAAAGAACTGTTTGAAGTGACCATTGCTTGTTCCTTGTAGGGATGAGCCTCCGAACAGATTGGCTAAGATGGGTGCCAAGCCAACACCATTCCGAGCAGCTCCAGAGGAACTGCCTCCTCCTCCAGTGGAGCAAGATGAGCCTCATGTTGAGGAACCTCCAGGTACACACATTGCCATTAGAATGCACTGCACTCTGACATCAGTTCTGTCTTAGTATGTCTCACTGTTTTGAGAGACTAAAACTACATTCCCACAGCAGGGTAAGTGACCCAAATCCGATTTTCTCACCAAACCCATTTATAAGCTATTCACACAGTCTTTTTAATATATCCTGACATTTACCTGTACAGTTCACATTCCTAAACTGACACACATACACAAAAGTGCTGCTGTTGTCATCAAGATCAAGATCAAATTTGACCAATTTTACTGGCTGTGTGAACGTAGCCTATGTGGATTTGTTCCACTTGTAGAAAAGATTGTGAACCAGTGGGAAAGGTTAAAGTGGAGAAATTTGATGGACGTGAGAATTTTCTTTCATCAACAGCTCCAGTGGTTATTGCTGCCCCAAAATTTAGTGTTCCACCTAAACCAAAAGCTGTTCCAAAGGTGCCACTTCGCCCAAGCTCAGAAGACCTGGAGATATATGGGTTTGTTGGGTTTTTTGTGTTTAATTACTTTTCATTTAACTAATTTTAGCGATCTCTAATTTAATGTTTAATCTGAGGTAAAATGATTTGTCTCTTCAGGCCCAACACAGTGATGGTTCGCTTCCAGAAGGGTGAGAGTGTGGGGCTGAGGCTGGCAGGAGGCAATGATGTGGGTATTTTCATTGCTGGAGTTCAGGAGGACAGTCCTGCAGAAGTGGAGGGGCTGCGCATGGGGGATCAGATTATGAAGGTACACAAAACACCTGGTGCTCGTATTTCACCAAGCAGGATTTTTTTCAGACAGACAAATCTAAATTTATAAATCGTCCAATAGGAAAACAGCTGATGGACTTCTCTGTTGGTCCCTAACTTTGAACATAATTTTTCTGGCTAACTGACAAATGCTTTGTGGAATGCTGCTCCCCAGGATGCTGTAATTTGTTTAATTTTAATTTTACAATAACTTCATTATTCAGATTGTCTAAATAATATGACCTCAGTTTAAAGACCTGAAGAGTGTGGGCTGATGACTTTCCTGCAGGTGAATAATGTGGACTTCAGAGGCATGGTGAGAGAGGATGCAGTGCTGTACTTGCTGGACATCCCTAAAGGAGAGGATGTCACTATCCTGGCACAGAGCAAACCTGAAGGTACACTGCTTCTCTTTTCTGGAATTCAATACAGAGTTTGAACAAATCATTTTCTGTTGCTTAGTGACACTGTTGGAGTTTTTAGTGACACAAACATTTTAATCAGACAATACTTTTAATAAATGGATCATGCAAGATATACCAGATACATGACAGCTGTAATATATAATATTATAAAATGTAGTTATAATAGCTATGTAATGTTTTAATTATTAAGTTATCAAAGACATATTTGCATTAAGCTTTCTATATTCAATAATATATAAAATAATTCAATTGTATTGTTTCATAAATCCCCTAACATTTGTTTTGTTTGATGCAGTGTACAGTGACATTCTGACATCAGGCAGGGGGGACAACTTCTTCATCAGAACTCATTTTGACCATGAAAAAGATGCCCCACAAGTCCTTGCCTTTTCCAGGGGAGAGGTACTCAAAGTAGTGGACACACTGTATGATGGCAAACTGGGCAGCTGGCTAGCCATTCGCACTGACAATGACAACCAGCTACTAGAGAAAGGAATCATCCCCAGCAAGAGCAGGTGTGTGTGTGTGTGTGTGTGTGTTAAGCAAACACTAAACAGATTGAATTGGGAAACCCAGCCCTAATTGATACTGAATCAAATTGGGAATCAAATTGTTTTGGGACCTTGTAAATCAGAATCGAATCAATTTGGGATCAGTAAACTGTACTGAAAGTGATCAGCCGTGAGTTTCAGACTGTTTGTTTTTCCTGTCTGATTGACTGTGGTGTGCTGACTTGCACCAACAGGGCTGATCAGATGGCCAATGTGCAGAATGCCCAGAAAGGAGCAGGCAATGACCGAGGAGATTTCTGGAGGCTGAGAGGTCAAAGAGCAGGCAAGAAGAAGGATCTCCGTAAAAGCAGAGAGGACTTAACTGCCAACCCAGTCACTACACGATTCCCAGCATATGAGAAGGTGGTGCTACGAGAGGGTAAGCCAGCTCTTAGTCTTTTTGGGCTTTCTATCCACAATGGCTATAAGAAAGGTATACTGATACATATAAAACCATGTACCCATGCTATTCTTGGCTAACATGCTATTGTCTCTTCTGCTCTCCAGCTGGGTTCAGGAGGCCTGTGGTTATTTTTGGTCCGATTGCAGATGCGGCCAACGAGAAGTTAGCTAATGATATGCCAGAGGAGTTTGTTCTTGCAAGTAAGTGCTAAATGATACAGCATCTGCTGGGGATGGTCATTCGACCTGGAAGGGTATTAATTGTTGTTTGTTTGTGGCCTTGTGTGTTCACAGAGACCGAACCCAAAGATGCAGGCTCTGAGAAGTCCTCGGGAGTGGTGAGACTAAACACTATACGACAGATCATTGAACAGGTAAGGTTCCTGTTTCTTTTGGAGAGTGTAGTTCCAGCCTGCATCTACCTCATGCTGCTCCTTATCCACATAATACTAATGCATGTGATCAAACCTTTTAAAAGAGTTATATAGATGATTTCCTGAAGAAGGTGTGGTTTGTGGATTGTGGGTGGAACTAGACTGCAAGGAAGGTGCACTTTGTGTGCGAAAGTTTTGGGGCACCTGCTTTTATGTTGTTTCTTTTGAAATCAATCAACTCCTCAGCCCAGCCCCTCTAGCTGACATCTGGCATTAGGCATGGTTTTTATTGGATTCATGTTTATCTGCTCCAGAGAGTTCTTTTCTATTGGCAGTACTTCTCTACAGGGATTAGACAAGCTGTATGTGTGCATTTGCACATTTGTGTCAGCAGTAGCTGAATGGTTTTATTAGAAGGAGTGTCCACAAATTTTTGGACATGTAGTGTAGATCACCAGGGCTGGTGACCATTATGAAGAGTACAGAAATTGACTGACTTGCTTATCTTTTTTTCTCCCAGGACAAGCATGCCTTGCTGGATGTCACTCCCAAGGCTGTGGACACCTTGAACTACACCCAGTGGTATCCCATTGTTGTCTTCCTTAACCCAGACAGCAAGCAGGGTGTGAAGACCATGAGGAACCGCTTGGTGCCTGGGTCCAACCGCAGCTCACGCAAGCTTTATGAACAGGCTGTGAAACTGAGGAAGACCTGCCTTCACCTCTTTACTGGTCAGTCTTGAGGAACTACCTGTTTCTACTCACTATCCAGTTCTTCAGCTCCTCTTACCATACAGGAGCATTTTAGTTCTATAATTGCAGACTGTAGTCAATCTTTTTCTCTCCATACTTTAATTTCAACCTGTTTTTCAATGGCCAGGACCCCACAGGACAACCACAAAGCACATATTATTTATGTTGTGGATCATTCTCAGCTCTGCAGTGACACTAACATGGTGGTATTAGTGTGTTTTGCCCTGGCAAGTGGTTCAGACACAGCAGTGCTGTTGGAGCGTTTAAACACTGTGTCCACACGCTGTCAGCTCTTTTAAGCACTATGGCCTTGTGTGGGTCATTCTCTAGCCCTTCATCAGTTCCCACAGGACGCTGTTGGCTGGATATTTCTGGTTGGTGTACTATATGGATTATGACACTGAGGGGCTTAAAAACTCCAGCAGCACTGCTGTATCTGATCCGCTTGTTCCAGCACAATGTACACTAAAACACCTAGCAATATATGCAGAGGACGAGATGGACAGTCTGTAATTAAAGAAATATAAAGTGCTCCTATATGGTAAGTTGGGCAGATAAAGTGCTTGTTGAAACAAGGAGGTGGTCATAATGTTATAGCTGATCAGTGTATTTACTGCCAGTTGCAAACATGCCAAGGATCATGAGATTCATTGCACATTTTACTGGAATTTTCTTTGCAGCCACTGTGGATCTGAAATCAGCTCATGATGCGTGGTATGGAGCTCTGAAGGACACTATTCGTGAGCAGCAGAACAAAGCTGTGTGGGTCTGTGAGGGCAAAGTAAGAGACACAATCTTCACAGACAGCAATCTGAAATACTTTTCTTTTGTTACATGAATACTAAACAACTTTATCATTCCATTATTATTTAGCTGGATGGCACTGAGGAGGAACTGGACCTTCACGATGACCGCATGTCCTACTTGTCAGCCATGAGTGCAGACTACCTCAGCATGGACAGCCGTCTAACCAGTGATTATGAGGACACAGCTGATGAGGGAGGAGCTTACACAGATAACGAGCTGGACGAGCCCACAGATGAGCCATTGGTGTCTGGAACTAGTCGCTCCTCTGAACCGGTGCAGCCTGATGAGGTGAGCTAGTAACAGCTCAATAGTTTGGACAGCAGGTAGAGCGAGAAACAGACCATCCAGAAACATCCAGTCTAAACAAATTAAAGGTCAGAGAGTACAAACACTAAAAATGGGGCAAGAAATGTTTCAGTGCGGGACACAGCCCAGAGCTCAAGGACAGGATCTGACAATGGAGCATGAACTGAAGTAGACTTGGTAGCAGGTGATAGAGTAACCCAGTGACGCATCCTGGAGCAACTCAAGAAGAACCGGAACAATCCATGATGGGGAACAGGAGCTGTTTATGGGACTAGGACCAGAGCTATCTGTGAGCTATGACCTATTATTGGGGCTCAAAGAGGACTGGCCCAGGGAGCTGAAACTGTTCTTGCATCAGTAGCAAACCATTTTTCTCTGCCATGTTTTATTGTTTCATTATAACCTTATGTTTTCACATTACACTTTTTTTACTGTCAGCGATTACCGGCAGGGATCTCCGGTGCTCAAGTGCTTTCCAGTGCTCCCCTCTGCTGGATGTATGTGGAACTGCAGCCAACTATGAGCCCTAATGAGGGTCTAAACAGATCAAATTGTGTGATCATTGTGCTTGATTTTGTGTTGGGTGGCATGAACTTCATCTGTCCCCAAAATAATACAAACCCCTCAGGGTCACTGAGAGAAATGGTCTTCTTCGGCACAAACAGAGAAAAACTATCTTGTTTGGTTTGCTGTTGATTAGCACAAGTATAACAACCCTAAATGTCTATATTGACACTTTTAATTTGTGTGATTTGTTGTGTTCAGGAACATCTGACCCTTGTCTTGCCCTCTGTCTTAGCAGAAACCTGCTCCTGTACCCCGTATGAAACGAGCTGGCAGCAGAGAGGTGCTGCGAGACCCTAGTCCCCCCCCTTCTTTTGTCCCAGAGCCTCCCAAGGTAACCCCACTCCTCCCTTACATATCCCTGTTCTCCTTTTGTTTCACCTCTTATTTTAGTACATATTCTTTAAAGCAAAGAATAAGCTTCTAAGTTTTGCACAAGTGCTGTGAAGATCAAGGTGGACAGGACAACAGTACAACACATGTAGAAGAGTACAGTATGTGATATTGGTTGGGGTGAAAATAATTTACCATTGACCATCTGGATGATCCAGAGGAGGCATGGAAGAATGTCATCTGGTCAGATGAGACCAAAATAGAATTTATCAACTCTGTTTGCCATGTTTGGAGGTAGAAGAAGGATGAGTACAACCCCAAGAACACCGTCACAACCATGAAGCATGGGGGTGGAAACATCATACTTTGGGGGTGTTTTTCTGCAAAGGAGACAGGACGAGTGCACCATATTGAAGGAAGGATGATGGGACAATATATTGCAAGATTTTGGCAACAACCTCCTGACCTCAGTAAGAGCACTGAAGATGGACAGTGACCCAAAACCATGGCAACTTAGGGGTGGCTCCACCAGAAGCATTTCGTGGTCCTGGAGTGGCCTAGCTAGTTTCCAGCCCTGAACCCAGTAGAAAAGCTGAGTTTCAGTTCTCTCCAATGTTGTCCAACAACAGCCCTAAAACCTAAAAGATCTGGAGAAGACCTGTATGGAGGAGTGGGACAAACTCCCTGCTGCAGTGTGTGCTTACTTGGTCAAAAACTACAGGAAACATCTGATCTGTAAATGCAAACGGATTCTGTACCAAATATGAAATTCTGCATTTCTACTATATAAAATTTCATTTCATATAAAATAGAAATTAATTATTTAAAAATTATACAGTGATTTTCTGGATTTTCTATTCCATGTCTCAGTTGAAGTGTACTTATGATAAAATTACAGACCTCTCCAATCTTTGTAGGTGAGAAAACAAATACTTATTTTCCCCACTGTTTTCACTGGACAGCGACAGTATTTCCTAATAAAAATCTGAATGGGCGATAAAAAGAAATCCAAAAACAGGTTCATGGTTTGTTGCTTTGTTGCTATTATATTATATTATATTATATATTATGCCATTCTGCCTGGCTTTTCCCAAAACACTGAATCACAGTTCCTCTTCTATTTGTGTTCCAGGTCAGGTCTCAAACCCGTGGTAGTGACAGCAGAAGTTTTGACTCCCATTCCAGCAGCACAGTGAGCAGTGACACCCCCCTCAGCTCTAAACCTTTTCCACCCCCTGTGGCCCTCAAGCCCAGCTTTTCTGGTCGACCTGCCCCAGCCCAGGAACCTATCTCAGATGTAGAAGACCCAGCCAACCGCTCATTCCTGGGCAAGGTGAAGGCCTTTGAAAAGATGGACCACCTGGCTCGAGCACAGAGGATGCTGGAGCTGCAGGAGGCCGAAAATGCACGGGTAAGTCTCTCTCTCTCTCTCTCTCTCTCTCTCTCTCTCTCTCTCTCTCTCTCTCTCCTTCCAACTGCATCCCTGCATGCCGTGTATGCCTCATGGTCATTAACCCGGTCATACCCGTTTCTCCTAAGCTGTCATCTGGAGGAAGTGCCCGTGGCTTTTCATCACTGTTCATGCCGTTTGTCTTTATGTTTTCGTTTCAGCATGGTACGGCATGGCGACGCTGGTATGAGCGAGACCCCGGTTGCATGGCTGCTCTGTTTTACGAAATAAAGACATGTCAACTATGTTTGGATGTGTAAAATGGCATCAGCTGACCCAAGGCATGATAGCCTAACACCCTCAACACAGTCGT